>LOJH01020454.1:7768-20745 GCA_001685095.1 Ellobius talpinus
CAGGACAGGCTCCAAAGCTACAGAGAAATCCTGTCTCAAAAAAACAAAACAAAAAACAAACAAACAAAAAACCATGTAAGTTTTATATTAGAGTAGCTGGTAGCTGGTACTGTATGTTACTACTGTTCTTACCACTGGACTTGGGTGCAGAAAGAATATGCCTGTTCTAAGCACTGGGCCTTCTCCTGTCTGTGCAAGCATTGGCACACATGTTTCAGCCTGAGGTTAGCAGGATGTCGCTAGTCCCCTCTGTTCCACTCTCCTGTTAGAATAAGAGTGCATTTGAAACAGTCCAGTTGAAAGGGGTATATTTAGTTTGGAACCTCCTAGAAGATAGCAAGACCCCTAGAAGAAGCTAATAAAAGAGCCTTACTTCCCAAGGAAGTGCAAGTGCTTCCTCAGGTCGTTCATAGTAGAGCCTGAATCAGCAGTTTCCTTCCTTCTAACCCATCTCAGCTATTGGCTACATCCGACAGAAAGCTCTGTCTCCACCACCCACTCTTGTTTTTTTAATAAATCATTTTTAAGGTTTTTTTTTGAAGATTTTATATATACATATAGTATTCTGTCTGCATGTTTACCTGCATGCCAGAAGAGGGCGTTAGATCTCATTACAGATGGTTGTAAGCAGCCATGTGGTTGCTGGGTATTGAACTCAGGACCTCTGGAAGAGCAGTCAATGCTCTCAACTTCTGAGCCATCTCTCTAGCCCCTGTTCCCCTGGTTTTTTGTTTTTTTTCTGACCCTCCTTCCTCCATCTTTCTTCTTTATTTCTAAGACTCTGCAGTAAGCCTGGGAAAAACTTGTGGGAACAGGACTGGTTCAATGGGTCAATAGCATAAGCCAAGAGACTAGCCCAAATTAAAGTTAGTAAGAGCTTAAGAGCTTGTCAAAGATGGTGCAAAGAAAATGGAGAGACTAGAGGAAATCAGAGAGCCCTTTCCAGGCTCAGTACTTCATTTTTTGGGTCTTGTATGTCTGTAGTGGGTCACTGAGCAAGTGTGGCAGACTAAAAAAGCCTTGACTTCTTTCCTTTGCGTTTCAGGAGGCCTACTTCAAGAAGCACAAGTTCAACACAGTTCCAGGTGTCCAGCTCAGGAATGTAGACAGGTAGAGACTGGCTGCACATCAAGGGGTAGATATCTGAAGGCTCGAAGACCAGTCTTTGCTAGTTCTTTCCTGTCAGCCCTGCTGTGCCGTTTCCCCACGTGACCCTTTGCCCTGCCCATTCCTTTCCATGAACCTGAGGGCCTTGCCGTCACTTGATGAATTTTTCCCTCCCCTTCAGTCTGAAGAAAGAAGCTTATGAAGTGGAAATTCACAGGCTGCTCAGGTATGGCTTGGGGAAACTGGATGCCTGGTAGGGAGTAAGGAATCAGATACAGGCTTTCTTAGTACCACAATTATTGGTACTATAGAAAATGAAAACCAGAGTTCTCTGGTGCAAACATTATAAAGAATTTCAAGATATCTGGGTGGTGGTTTGAGACAGAGGCAGGTGGATCTCTGAGGCCAGATTGGTGCAAGTTTCAGGACAGCCAGGGCTACACAGAGAGACCCTGTCTTGAAAAACCAGAGAGAGAGAGAGAGAGATGGTAACAGCAGAGCATTAAACCAAGCGTGGGGCCCTGTGCTCTGTGCTACTCCTATCTTGGCCTTACTTTTCTACCCCCAATGCAGTGAAGCCGAGGTTCTGGATCACAGCAAGGACCCTTGTGAAGAGTCTTTCCTGCCAGACACAGAGGGCCATACCTATGTGGCCTTTATCCGAATGGAGAAAGATGATGACTTTACTACCTGGACTCAGCTTGCCAAGGTGCCCCAGGGCTTCACTACTTCAGGAGTACCCTCCCCAACATGCATTGCCCCGACTAGCAGAGAGACTTTGCTGTAGAGCTTTCAGCCTCAGACCTTTTCATGTTCTCAAGAACCCCACTTCCTGGCCAGGTGTGGTTGTGTGGTGATGCACACCTTTAATACAAGCACTCAGGGAGGCAGAGGCAGGTGAATCTCTTAGGTTTAAGGTCAGCCTGGTCTACAGAACAAGTTCCCGGATTGTCAGGGCTACACAGAGAAACCCTGTTTCAAAAAACAAAGAACCTCTCTTCTAACCCTTTGCTCAAATCCATACTCCAGAGCATGCTTGCTCTTGATTGAGACAGCTGCCAGACCTTCAGTGGGCCATCTCCACAGCTTCCTGACCCTTCTCCTTCCCCTACTCTATCCCTGTCAGTGCCTCCATATTTGGGACCTGGATGTTCGTGGCAACCACCAGGGCCTGTGGAGATTATTTCGGAAGAAGAACCACTTTTTGGTGGTGGGGGTTCCAGCCTCCCCTTACTCGTGAGTTTCCTCCTCTTCCTAGGAAATGTCCTCCTGGGGTTGAAGCATGTCTTCTTCTCTGTATCATTCTTCTGTTAAATTTCAGAGTGAAGAAGCCACCATCAGTCACCCCTATTTTCCTGGAGCCACCCCCAAAGGAAGAAGGAGCCCCAGGGGCTGCTGAGCAAACGTGAAGCCTCCTCCAGGACCCTGCAGGGCTGGGTACTGTGTACCCCCAGGCAGGCTAGCCCGTCGCCCTCTCCTGTAGAATTTTGTAGATGCTGGTAGGGGTTAGGGCTGGTTTGTTTTTAACATGAGATTTAATTACTAACTCTGAGGGGAAGGATCCCCTGCTCCAACACCCCGTTCCTGAGGTTAAGGTCTATTTATTACTTCCTTGTTGGAGAAGGGCAGGAGAGTACTCAGGACCTCTTTGGGATCTCTGGGCAGCTGATCCTGCCCTTTTTCACCCCATCCTCCCAGGCCTGGCTCAGAATCTAACCTATTTATTGACCGTCCTGGAATAGACGCAACCTGGGGCCTTTAGTCCTCCCTGGACCAGGACGCTGCCCTGAGGGTGGGACTGGCTCATACTCAGGAAACTGCTGTGCCCAACTGATGACAGGCCCAGTTGGGTCCATGTTCTGGCGGACTCACTCAGAGACCCTTAGACACTGGACCAGGCCTCCTCTCAACCTTCTCTTTGTCCATATTTCCAAAGCTGGATAAAGGTGGTCATTGATTAAAAAAGGAGAAAACCTTTGGGGTGTGTTTTGTGGTAGTTTTGTGGGGAGAACAGCGTGGTGGTGAGGGAATCATCTGGACAGATGGTGATGTGTTTTGGTTGTTTTTCTGTCTGCCATAGTTTTATTGTGGAAGCCATTTGGCCACCAGGGGATGCCCAAGTCTCAAGCTTCAAGTCTTTGGTTTTTATTTGTTTTAAGCAGGCTCCACCCTGGGACCAGCTGACATCATCCCTTCCCTGTTCTCACACCCCTTCCTCACTGTTTACCATCAGGCTGGGCCCAGCACCTATCCCCATTAGTGCAGTAGCTAGGCGAGACCACGGGGTGGATGAGGGAATGGGAGAACAGGTAAACAGGGAAGATGGGAAGTGCTGGCACCAGGGCTGGGGAGGTGATTTTATAGAATACTGGGCAAGCGATGTAGGAGCAAGGGTTTCTGTGGCCTTCTGGATTAGTTGTGTGCAGAATTCCATGTAGGGGTGTCTTTTCTGGAAGAAAGGGCCATGGTTTTCATCAGATTCTCAAGAGGCTAGTAACTCAGAGGAGCATAGGAAAGTCTGAGTTAGTCACCAGAAAGTGGACACTGTGGTCCATTGGGAATCAGGTAGCCCAAGGCAGGGGAACATGACCTTTAAATTAAGTCTCTGAAGGATTAAGATCAGGACCTGAGTAGATTGCATTGTAGGAAAGGGTATAGATCTTTTGCCAAGGAGTCAGGAACTTACTGGAATTCCTGCCCTTTATCTGTTCGTGGTCCTGGCCTCTCTTACCAGCACCTGGAGCTCACACAGCAATGGCATCGGTGCAGTGGCTTTGACATGCTCACCACCCTGACCCCTTCAGTGTTTGCCTCAACCAGAGATAGTGTTTCAGGTGGCAAAGCAGGCACGGGAGAAGCAATTAGTCCATGATGAAGTGGCAGCCTTCCTTGGGCAACCAAATCCCCTTCACCCCTGCTTCCCGGAGTAGAGTGGTGGTGTGTGAGGCGAATGCTCACAAAGGGTTGAGGCCAGCTAATTCCTCTCCCTACCTAGAACTCTAGAAGATGCCCATCCATGCTTCACCAACAGAAGCTGTGTGGCTCTGGCCAAATCTCTGCTTCTTTTTGGGCCCAGCAAGTGGGCGGTAACTGTGGGCTGCTCTGGAAAAGCCCATAGAGACAGGATGGGGGTTAGGGGATTGTCGAAGAGAAGGAAGGAAAGGAAGCCAGTTAGTCAAAGGTTTTGCGTGGTGGCAGCCACTGTCCTGTGGCAACATCCTTCTTAGTGCTGCCACTAAGTTCAGAGACCTTCAGTTTTGTTTGAGACAGGGTTTCACTGTATAGGCCTGGTTGTTCTGGAACTTGCTCTGTAGACCAGACTGCCCTTGAACTCAGAGATCTGCCTGCTCCTGCCTCCCCCCATGTACTGGGATTAAAGGCATGTGCCACTGCCACCTGGCATATATATATATATATATACATACATACATATACATTCATATATATATATATACATTCAGATTTTCTCAGGGATATTCTGGTCAGGTTCAGGTTCCTTTTTTTAAAAAAAAATTATTTATTATGTATATAGTGTTTTATCTACATGTATGCCTACAGACCAGATCTCATTATGGTTGGTTGTGAGCCACCATGTGGTTGTTGGGAATTGAACTCAGGACCTCTGGAAGAGCAGCCAGTGCTCTTAACCTCTGAGCCATCTCTTCAGCCCCAGGTTTGGGTTCTTTAGGTTGGACTATATCTGTACCAAACAAGGTCTACCCAGTTACCAGTTACAAGAGTGAGTCTGGTCAAAGTCTCGACTTCATGTGGGACTTTGGGAATTAAAAACCTAAGTAAAGACTAGGGATGTTCCTCAAGCATTAGTGTGCTTGCTGAGCACACATGAAACTGGGTGTAGCCCTAATAAAACCAGATGTTGTGACACCTACCTGTAAACTCAGCACTAAGGAGATAGAGGCAGCAAATCAGTGTCATCCTCAGCAATATAGAAAGTTCAAAGCCAGTCTGGGTTACATGAGACCACCATCTCAAAAAAAAAAAACAAAACAAGACAAAATAAAAAAACAAGTCAAATATTGGCAAGGTGTAATGGTGCCCAACTTTAGTCTCAGCATTTGGGAGGCAGAGGCAGGCAGATCTCTTGAGTTGCAGTCAACCTGATCTACAGAACAAGCTCTAGGACAACCAGAACTACATAGACCTTGTTTCAAAAAAAAAAAGCAAGATGCCTGGCAGTGGTGGTGCACGCCTTTAATCCCAGCCCTTGGGAGGCAGAGTCAGGCGAATCTCTGTGATTTGAGGCCAGGCTGGTCTACAGAGGAGTTCCAGGACAGGCTCCAAAGCTACAGAGAAACCCTGTCTCGATAAACAAAATTAATAATAACGAGAAAAGAATGCCTGGGTGAAGGAGCTTAGTGTTTCTGGTGGTGTCCATCGCTGCAGGGAGCCTTGCTATAATTACTTTCAGGAAGTACTCTGAAGTATACCACCATGACCTGCCAGGCCACACCCTACAAATACCCAGTTCCTGTTCAAGGTGATGGTGATATAACCAGTGTGCCCAGGCACCCTCATGGCACAAGTTTGAATTCTCCAAAAGGCTGGGCAGTGGTGGGACACACCTTTAATCCCAGCACTTGGGAGGCAGAGGCAAGCTGATCTCTGAGTTTGAGGCCAGCCTGGGCTACACAGAGAAACCTTGTCTCAAAAAACCAAAAGATTCTCCAAAGTAGGGCACTTAGAGCTGCTTCTCAGGGTTCCAGGAGGGCTTCTTGGAGCCCAAAGAGCGACTCCACTGCCATAGCCCTGACAGTAATTGTTCTCTCCTTGACTTGGCACAAGCTCATTAGTTTCATAGCTTTCCAGTCTAGTGCCCTTCACCAGGCAGGAGAACTTTCAGGGCAAAGTCTTCTCATAATTCATAAAGGCAGACCAACCTGGCTCCCACTTCCTCAGTGCCCTCTTGGCCATTCCCTTCCTCTCCCAGACCTGGAGCATGAATACCTACCTCACTACCTCACTTCCACCCTGCTGAGTCTCCAGCCTCATAAAAAGCAGTGCAGTTTAGGCAAGCAGAACCCATCTCTCCAAGTATACACAGTCCAAATAGAAGTATCTTTATTGGTTTATAGGTTTATAGATTCCAAAATGCCTTCTATACATCTTTTCTATGGCTTTGCTGGGCTTGAATATGCCCAGGCTGTAAGTGCCTTCATCCACCAGTGGAGTGCTGGGATCATCAAGAACCACTTTTATACCAAGGAAGTGTCAAGGGTTGAAGAAAAGACTCAGGAGATGGGCAGAAGTGGCTGCTTCAGAGACTCTGGAGAACAAGGCAAACACACAGCCTGAAGGAGGTGGTCCCTATTTAGCCCACAGTCCAGAGCAGCAAAGGCAGGTCCACTCCAGCCCAAATGACGTTAGATTTAATCTCCACCCGGATCACTGCTGCTTAGCTTAGTCTCTTCCTGGCTTCCATGTGGCAGCAGCAAGTGGGGAGGAAGAAACTGTCTTATTTCAGATTGCAGTATAGATACATGGATACAATCATGGCAGCCAGCTGGTGGGGAGGAACAGGGAGACAAGAAAGGACATGATCAAGGACTGTTTCCTGAACAGACAACATGAAGCACTGCTTTCTTGATGCTAGAGGACATGTTTGGCCACCTTAGGCCTCTGGGTTCAGTCAGCCCTCAGCTCCAGAATGAAAACACAAGAAATCCAACTCCTCTAGAGAAGCCTCAGAGATGGGCTAATCTGTACAGGTCTAGTAGAGACTGATACCCAGGTCCAGTCTCCTCACTGACTTACCTCCAGGGCCGCAATTCCAGCTGCCACACCACCCACAGTGACTGCGTTGGTTCTGATCTCATGCAGAAGCTGTTTGAAACAACCCTTGGGGGGAAGGGAGAAAGTATTTATAGCTGGCAGTGCCCTACCTCTGATCTATTTACTACTTACTGTAAGACCATTAAATCAATCCCACCCATGCCAGGCATGTGCACACCTTTAACCCCAGTACTCAGGAGATGGAGGCAAGTGGATCTCTTGAGTTTGAGGCTAGCCTGGTCTACAGAGGAAGTTCCAGAATGGCCAGGGCCACCCAGAGAAACCCTGTCTTGAAAAAAAAAAGTAATGCCACCCTTCCATGTCAGCTCATACCGGTACGTTTGTTTCTTCGGCTTCATTCTCGGTGCATGATTGCATAGCTGTGCCATTGGTAGCTCCACGACAACAGTAAGGAGGAAAGAGTTTATTCTCTTCAACAAAACGTGAGGTGTTAAAATCTGTATAGTTGTTGAAACCACAGCACTTCAGCTGCAGACAAAGTGGGATTGGTGAATGATGGGGCCTTGCTTTTTTTCCTCCCCACTCCCAAATCCTCCCAGCCCACCTTACCTCTTTCATGGTAGTGTTCCACACTTGGGTGAATTCGGTCTGGTAACCATAGTCTTTTCTGATGGCAGGTACTATTGCCAATGTCAGGAAGTTTTCTGCCTGGATGGGTCAGGTCAGTATTAAGAGAGAGGTAGGGAAAGTAGCCATTCATAGGCCACCACCCACTTCTCAGGGCTTTAGCCCGTTTTTCTCCCTTGCCCCATCCCTGTGCTCACCATTGTGGTATACACCAGAGCAACCACAGCAGCCGCAACCTCAGCAATGAAGATGAGGAGGAGGATGGTAAAGAACTGAGTGGGAAACAAGGAAATACGTTTTTGGGAGACCCGCCTTCCTTGCCCTACCCACTCCCATAAAAGAGGCAGGGTGTCCCCATGGTGATGCTCCCAGAATCCAAAGTAGCTTTTTGGGATCCCCAGAGGAAGATGTCAGGGGTGACGGGACCCTTGGTTGTGGCCTGGGGTGCTGGGTCTGACACACCATCAAGAGTGCACACTTGTTCTCAGAGTGAGCACCGTAGCAGCCCAGGAAACCGAGGACAAAGAGCACAACACCAGCTGCGATTAGGAAGTAGCCCACGTTGACAAACTGCATGGCACTGGATGACACTGGCCCAAAGATCTTCAGGAAGGATGTCCCATCGACGGATACCCAGATTCCCACAGCCAACAAGGCCGCGCCACACAGCTGCGGACAGAAGTCGGGCTTTGAAACAGTGCTAGCAGATGGTTCCCTTTGACACCATGAAGTCTGGAAACTTTCCCTTCCCTTAACGAGGGAATCTAACAACCTGTTGTGCTTGGAGGGGACCTTAACTAGTACCAGAAAGGTGGGAACTGGGACACGTAACAAATTCACCCATCTGTTTATCTAGGAAGACAAAAATGAGATCAGGGGTTCTAGAAAGATCCACAGGCTGGGAGGAGGCATAAAACTTTCCTTTTTCTATAATCAGGGTCTTGCCACATAGGTAGGAGTGAAAACAGGTCCAGCCTCTCATTCTTGGGCTGTGGATGCCTAGAATAACTCTGTTCTCTGATACACGGAAGGAGGCGGGTGGTAGGATTGAGCTGGCTCAACCGTCACTATAGTAACAGCAGGGTGAGGCTTCCACCTGCTTGCAACCTTGAAAGGGGGTGGAGGTTGAAAGGTTCACCAGCCCAAAGGCCCCATTTGATTCCCCTCCAGGATGGATTCAGCTGCCACGCTTACTCCTTTTTCACCTACATTACTGCCTGACAATAGAAACTGAGAAAACCAGGGTTGAACACAACTACAGCTTCTCAAGACACTGAGTTAACCTCAGCTTTCAGAGGTTATCTTGAGGCTCTGAGAGGGTTTGGTGGAGGTCCTGGTCCCACAGCTCCTAGCCAAGGGCTTCAGTGGATTAGCAGTGGGCACTGACTTGTGCCCAGCTCCCACTGACCAGCTACGGAACTGAGTCTGGGATGGAGGTAAAGAGATATACATATTGGGCTGTATCCCAGGATGTTTGCTTAAGGACAAGATTGCCGGGCTTC
Source organism: Ellobius talpinus (assembly GCA_001685095.1). Taxonomy (NCBI): domain Eukaryota; kingdom Metazoa; phylum Chordata; class Mammalia; order Rodentia; family Cricetidae; genus Ellobius; species Ellobius talpinus. The sequence goes on from LOJH01020454.1 coordinate 16,756, forward strand.
TAGCCTACAGGGTCAGATTTCAAGGAGCCTGGCTTCCCTACCTTGCTCTGCCCAGTCTGGCAAGGCATGGGCAACAGAGGACGGAAAACAAACTGGATTTGCTTTAACCCTATCAGGCCAGAGTCCTGGCTCTCCCAATTGTCAAAATCTTAGTACTTCCTTCAGTTACATTAATAAAACCTAATTCATGGCAGCCAAAGGAAGTCCAAGGTACAGATCACATTGAAATCAAAGAGACTCCCTACTCTGCCCAATTTCTCTCTCTCTTCTTTTTTTTTTCTTTTTAGTTTTTTGAGACAGGGTTTCTCTGTAGCTCTGGCTGTCATGGATCTCGCTCTGTAGACCAGGCTGGCCTTGAACTCATAGAAACTTGCAAGCCTTTGCCTCTCAAGGACTGGAATTAAAAGGCATGCACCACCAACGCCAGGCTCCTCTGCCTAATTTCTTTAAACTGGTCACACTTCATGTTTCTACTGTCTCCTCTTTCACTCATTCTTCTCTGGTGGCCTCAGCCCCTGACCACTGTTTTCTCATACTTCTTGTTTTCCTCCTTTCCTTCCTACCGTTACATGTCCCCTTCACAGTGGCTATTTTTCCGCTCATCTCTAATGTGTCCAGTTTCCCAGAACTGACTTTCTTTAAGATCAGGGGTTCTAGCCGGGCCATAGTGGTGCACACCTTTCATCCCAGTACTTGGGAGGCAGAGGCAGGCAGATCTCTGTGAGTTTGAGGCCAAAGCTATAAGAGCTAGTATCAGGACAGGCTCCTAAGCTACAGAGAAACCCTGTCTCAAAAAACAAAAAACAAACAAATCAGGGGTTCTAAAATATTCACGGGTTTGGGGAGGGGGTGGAAGATAGACTGACTTTCCCTAATTTTGCCAGGGTTCCACCCTATCCCTAAAACTCCGTTGGCTGCTCACAGGCTTATGACTTTCAAATAGCCACGCACCTCCACTGAGTACACATGAGCCAGGGGGGATGGCCCCTTCCTTCTCCCTGTGTTGCTCAAGCCATTTCTAAGACCTCTCTTTTGTCTGTTCTACCACCCCTCAGCATCAACCCCTTTGTTTACTGTGCCCCTTTCTTCTTATCTCTGTCACTATCTCCAGGGCTTGGGCCTCCTGGTTCAGCTTCTCAAACAAGCCCTATATAATCTGTTCCTGGTTTTCTAAACAATATCAAATTTCATTACCCCTGGGCCTTCCTACCCCACCCAATGCAAATGTTCAGCTTCAGCTACTTCTTCCAGGAAGTATTTTCCTACTAGGCTAGATTCACACCCCTCCAGGGACTCCCTTAGCCTTGGTGGTAAATCTGAAAGGGTCACTTTGCAATTATCAGTGTATATAGCAATTATCAGCCTATTTGACAGTTTACTGGTCAAATCTTCAAGGGCTGTAAATGGCCTTGCTTGCCTTCTACCTAGCCTGTAGCTTAGAGTGTTAGGCCATGAATATGCTTTCTTTTTTCTTTGTGGCCTCATGCGTGCTTAGCAAATACTCTATCTCTGAGCAACAATCTCCTTCCCTTAAATGTCAGCTCAGTTGATGTTTATTGAATGCATAAGGGTTGCTAGAGTCAACTCTAAGAGGCATGGACTCACTCCCCTTTCAACTTTTCCATGCATGGTAGTCACGTTTGCACTACCATAAACTTAAGCCAACCCTCTTTCATCTCTGAACCTTGAACATCCGTCAAAAAGGGGGAGTCACTCCTGCTAACCTTTCCCTACCTACACTCATCCTTCCTGGAAGGGAGAGGAGAGCCTAAGGCTTCTCCATCCCTAACCTCCTCATCTTCACCCAGTGTGTGGCAGCCAGCCAGTGGGGTCAGGAATCCGCATTGGGAAGACCCTCCACTTCCTATCCATAAAGGGGAATTTGCAGGGCAGAGTCTGGGTACATAGTCTCCCATTCCCCAGCTTGAACTCTGATCCGATTGTGACCTGCTTTTGTAGGGAACCCCCCAAAGCCCACAACCTCCATACTTACAAAGATGAGTAGATTGAAGAGGACCATCATGACCTTAATGAATTTGAAGCACTGCATGGTGGGTCCTGGGAAACAAACACATCCAAGTTAGGGCTTTATATCCCAGCTGCCCTGGGCTGGCCCTGCTTTTTGGACCCTGGCATACCAGAGTCCCATATCCTGTGATCGCTCACAAATTTCACAAATTTCTCACTCTATGTCTGCACTCCGATATCTCAGAACTTTTCCCAGTTCCCATCCTGACACTATATACCTAACACTATACTACCCAAATTACCAGAATTTAATTCTCTGATCCTAAACTAACGTCCCCAGATTCTCTCACACAGGTGTTACATACAAGCCCAACTCCCACACTGCAGGACACTCGATGTCCTTTCCTGTTTCTCTTCCTGGACCAATCTGAGACTCTTCCAGTAACCCTCTCATTAACTTTTTCCAGCACCCACCCCAAACCTGTTTCCAGATTGGTATCCTTTCATAGGTTAATCTCTGCCCTGTGCCATTACCTGCTCAGGACTCTTTCCAATAGGTTCTGAACAGGATATGCTGTACTCCTGAAGGAACAGAATAGCTCCAGGAAGCTGCCACTTCGTGTGCTGGCTGAAAGATGAGGGATCACCTAGTCCTCACGCGCGTGCGACACTGCTCACCTACAGGTGGGGCAGGTGTTTTAAAGCCTCCTGTTGCCCGCCTGCCCGCCCGCTGGCCCCACCCATGGCTGAGCAGCCTCCTTTGCCCCTGCTGCCCCCTACTGCCTGGAGATAGGTTCTTCACCCCCAAAGCAATAAGCAGATCTCCACCTGGAAATGTCACCTATAGGCTCTAGGGCTCCTGGTCTCAGGAAAGGGGTTTAGGGGGCAGCAGAGTCAGGAGTAGGACAAGTGCCTTTCCAGAACTTCTGTGTGCCCTGCTCACGATAGTGTAACGTGATTCTTCCCTCGAATCTGTGTGTTCACTGGCACCACATCTGTTCAGGCTGCCATCCGTATGTTTACACATAAAGCTCACAGTCACATATATAACATGGGCTGGTACTCCTGAATGTGTGTGCACGCACACACACACATACACTAATGAACACACACGCGCACACACACATTTAGTGGAGCACACATACATGCGCACACCCATACACATATGCACATCCATAAACATGCATTCTCTCTCCTCTCTCAAACACACACCCACTTTCAAGGAAATGGTCATGGTCTGGCAACCTCTGCTCTCTCCTCAGAACAGGAAATGGTTATTTGTTCTCTTCCCCCATAAAACCTCAAGTTCCCCATCCTTCTGCTCCCTTCATCCTTTTTTTTAATAACCTTTTGCCTGCATATCCCTGATATGTGAGTATGTGAGCCTGGTTCTCTTGGAGGTCAGTGGAGGACATCTGATCCCCTTGAACTGGAGTTATAGGAGGCTTTGAACCACCATGTGGGCTGGAAATCACACCAGGGTTCTTTGCAACCTCTTAACCTCTAAGCCATCTTTCCAACCCCCTCCCTTCATCTTTTTGCCCCTCACCTTTTTCTATTTTCCCCCCTCCATGTTCTGGCCCTTCTGCCAGCAGGTGGCACTGTGTACCTACAAAGGAGACATTCCCATCCCAAGATTCCGTAACCCTTTCTGGGGCTCCCTCTCTGATTTTCCATGCCACTATTCCTGATTGAGAGGGTCTTCACAAGTTCTTGCTTTCCAGTTATTCAGATCAGGGGCTCAGATTCTGGTTCTGTCATTTCTTAGCTATATGGTTATGGGCTCTGGGAATATTTTATTGTTTATTTGTCTGTATTTGTTTTTTGTCGAGACATGATCTCATTTAGCTGACTGTTCTGGAACTATGTAGACCAGACTAACCTCAAACTCACAAAGATCTTCCTGCCTCTGCCTCCCAAGTGCTGGGATTAAAGATGTATGTCACTTTGCCTATTTTGTTTATTTATTTATTTTATGATTTATTTATCTTTATTTTATGTGCATTGGTGTGAAGGTGTCAG
>LOJH01020455.1:7130-19618 GCA_001685095.1 Ellobius talpinus
TCCAGTCTGTTTCTACAAGAGGTTGAATGAAAACAGTTATCATTGCAAAGAGGAAAAAAAAGACACTGAAAATTCCATATGGAAATCCAGCACTATAGTAACTTCCTAAAACACACACACACACACACACACACGCACACACACACACACGGATTGTAAATGGACTTGTAACAGGGAGACAATGACTGTCTCAGACATCATAGACTATCAAATACAAAATGCAACACCAGGTATGGATTTCTTTTTGTTTTCAGTTGTCAGACAGCATGTTCCCATTGATATCCACAAATATTATGGGATATTGCCATTGTTCTTGATTATCCTGTAAAACTCAATGGTGAAAATACCTCATACTTGATTCATGGAAAAATCAAGCTGGTAGTAGCATGGAAGATGTATTTATCTCTACTGGTTAGCTTGCATAGTCCGAAGAGGTTCTATGTATTTTATTGCTGGAGAAAGTAATCAACAGTCTTACTCAGGTGTCTCTTGTGACATTAATGATTGGCCTATCAAGATACACTGGCTGGTACAACTGTAGCCCAAATATTAGGGGAGTTACCAGTCATTTTCTGATTAGATTTAAAGTCTGATCTACAAGATCAAACTCATGTCTAGTACTATTTACATGTCTGCTGGGGGGGTATAACACTATTACTATGCTAAATGGATACTGTAGCAAATTGCTTCCTAAGTTCCTTTTTTAAGGTTTATTTATTTATTATGCGTGTAGTGTTCTGCCTGCATATATGCTTGCATTCCAGAAGAGGGCACCAGATCTCATTATAGACACTTGAGAGCCAACCATGAAGTTGCTGGGAATTGAACATAGTATCTCTGGAAGAACAGCTAGTACTCTTAGCCTCTGAGCCATTTCTCTAGTCCCTGCTTCCTAAGTTCTTATTTTTATACCCTAATTATTTTAGTGACTGTACAACTCTCATTAGAAAAGCTTCATCTGTTGTAGATGGTAATTTATAGAGAGACCCACAACTGGTCAATGTGCAGAGAATAGGAGACTGAGGCGTGTTCATCCCTAAATGGCATAGACATCTATATTACGCTTCCTCCCCAATACTCAGAGATCAGCACAAAAGAGAGTCTAGGAAATGCTATTTCACTTCAGACAGGACCATTGTACACATAATCTTACAGAAGCTGTGACTGTATGCACAAGTCCTGTGCAAGATCAAGGCTGTGCCATATCCTTGCCTGGTTCCCAGCAACTCGGCCTGACTAGAGCTTGACGATGGAATGGAAAATAGACAAACACGTGTACAGACAGAAATATCTGGATTTGGGTGCATTGGGTTTACTGATGGGGAAACTGTAGCAATCTGGAAGCTCAGTGTTAATTCCACAGATACTGGAAGAAAGACCACCGACCCAAATCGGCCAAATAAAACAAGCTGTATTCATGTATATGGGATCTGGGCAGCCTGAGCCATTTCCCCATAAAGTGGGGTTCAAGAGACCAGCCTCAAGCCAAATTTTCATGTCCTTTTTTATATTTTATTTTTTTATTCATTTTACATACCAACCACAGTTTTCCTCCCTCCCTTCCTTCCTCTCCTCTTCACCTCCCCAGCCCAACCCACCCCCTTCCACCCCTCAGAAAGGGTAAGGCCTGCCTTGGGGAGTCAACAAAGTCTGGCACATTCAGTTGAGGCAAGACTAAGTCTCCTCCTCCACCCCCAGGTACATCAATACTGAACAAGGCATCGGACCATAGGGAATGGGCTTCAAAAAGCTAGTTCATGAACTAGAGGTGGATCCTGGTCCCACTGACAGGGGTTCCACAAATAGACTAGGCTACAAAACTATTGACCACATGTAGAGGGTCTGGTCCTTTATATAGGGCAAAACCATGAGAACTTTGCAAGCATGGTTGCAGAAGCAAAATAAAGCAGTTAAGAAATGGATATAGAGCATTTCCAAGAACAAGGAACTGGTGGCCTGGGGTTTGCTGTAGGTTTACAGGTGGCCCAGGGAGTAGGTTTACAGTAACCATGGTCAGACTCTAGGTAACAGAAACTTATGTCTTACAGTAAAGAGAAATTTAACTCACCTTAGCAACAAAATTGCTCCAGGGAACATAATGGGGTCCAGGTGTTTTCTCACTCAGCCTATTATTTATTATACAGAGTTGAACAGAGAGGTGGGTTATTGCATACAGATACATAAGGAGCCAGGGTTTATGGTATAAGATGGATCAGTGGATCAAGGAGGTAGTTTAGCTAATCTTAAGAGGAGCAGTCTCTGTAGGGGATAAGTCTTAAGACCATAATATTGGGAGTGGGGAGAAAGCTATGGTAGACATTTTTTATACACATCATCGACATTCACATGCTGACCACCACCTCCCCAGGAAGGCTTTGCTCTTTTTCTGAGCCTAGCTGGGGGAAGATTCTGTCATTTCTACAAGTCTAGGAATTGTCCTTGACATGGTCATTGTCATATCAACAGCCACACATCCACTCAGGACTTCAGTCACTCAGGACATGACTCACTCAGGGATTCCTCTGCTCCTGTTTCCTAGCTGAGAAGCAATTGCCAGTTGGTAGTTACTGGGGGAAGGAGAGTAGGTTTTCTTCAAGATGTGGCCTCTGAGAGGCAAGACATGCTCTATCGAATGATCCTACATTCAAGCACATACAGGCAACAACGTATGCACTCAGGGGTATTAAAACAAGAGCGAGAACGCCAATGAAGTTTGGAGAGAAAACTGTGGACGGATGAGGAAGAAACTGAAGAGGAAGGAATGGAGTGTGAATTTTATCAAGACACACTATATGTCTTGTATGAAATTCTCAAATGGCAACAACAAACAAAAACAAAGAAGACTTGTTAGTTCTGAGATGGGGCATGCTGTGTGCAGACCTAGAATCTGCAGGGCACAGATCAGGAAGGAAGCTTTGGCTCCTAGCCTTTCCTTGTAAAAGCTGAGACACTGGAAATGGGATTTGTTGTATGAGTCAGAAATTCACAGGGAAAGTTTGAGCTTTTCAGATTTAGAAGCAATCAAGAAATTAAATATATTACAAACATGAAGGGTAACGAGATCACAAAGATTTTTCAAGAGAAATCAAACTTTATCAAAGAGTCATTCTTGGAGGCAATGACAACAGAATGAAGGGAAAGTGGAGAAATCCCCAAAAGAAAAGTAAGGCGTGTTCAAAAAGAGCGGAGGTGCATCAAGACTGTGTCTTGGTGTGTCAGACAAACGAAGTGAGTAGAGCGGAAGCTTTCAGATGCCTGACAATTCAAGTAGGGTGAGAGCTAAAAACTAAACACTGTTGTGAACAAAATGGAGTCATTGGCGGCCTTGACAAGTGCAATCTTAGAAGAGTTAGGAGATCTGCCCCTTACAAAGCAGGAGGAAGGGGAATTGGAAGAGACTGAGAACATAGGGAGAATGGGCCATCAAGACAAAAAACTCTATCTAAGGAATTTTGATGCAAATGGGAATCAAGGAAATGGTGGAGGGAAGACAGAGAGTAAAGGTACTTTTTCTTCTAAGAAACAACAAATCAAAATGCCGTGGACTTGCCTGTTTGCCATGATAGGGGAAAAATAGGGCCACAACATACATATAATGTGGAAGGGGAAGAAGCTGGCCAGAGCATTTTCCCGTAGGCATGCGAAGCTGCATGTATGGAGTTTAAGTGCATGAGAAGGCTTTATATGATGGCCTGAGTAGTTTGTTTCAGGTAACACGTAGGAAGAAAGTTTGGCAGAAGGAATGTTGACAAGCAGGTGAAGTGTCTTCGACCAAGGGCTTCTTCTGGCCACGGAATCTTTGCCCTTCCCTCTCCACGTCCAATCTAACACTTGGCAGTATACTCTGCTGTGCCAGTAAACTACACAGTACTGCAAAACCGACACACGCCACCTTTTCCCTCTAACACAGAATAAACTCTATCCCCAGATGCGAGTCCCAGCTCAAATGTATGGTGAAGTATGGATTAACACTTCACTTTCTCACGGAAAAACTAGCTGATTGCTAAGTGATCTAACCACTTCCCATTCTTCCCATTCACCTGAGCTCAGGTCCAGCCTGCGTTGATGTCGTAATTTGCAGGCTGGTCCACAGTCCTTTATACAAACAGCCCGTGAGGAAACACTATGACTGAATACATTCACAAGGCAAATGAATTTCTAAACCCCTAGCTAGCAAACCACCTCTTTTCACTTATTAAAGACAATTAAAATGTAAAGTAGCAGAGTATTTAGATGTGAGAATTGCAAACTCACTACATTTTTTAACAGCTTAAAATAAAACATATTTGTTATCACTTAGTTTGCTGGAGTCAGAAGTCTCACTTGGGCTGAGACCTTGTTGTCAGCAGGGCTGTTCTTCCTGATGGCTCCAGAGAGGAAACTGTTCTCTAACTCATTCAGATTATGGGATTAATCTGGTTCCTTGTGTTTGTAGGGCTAAAAGTTCCTGTTTTTTTTTTTTNTTGGCAGGCTTTCAATCAATGACTGGTGTTTGCTCCCATGGTCCATCATGCACATTGCCAGCTGTGCCTTCCACGGGGTCCTCTGCCAACACTGGGTCTAGTCTCTCACATTCTCAGTCTTTCTGACTGGCCAGAGAATGTTCTTTGCTGTTTAGACTTGTGTGATTAGATTGGGCCACTGTAGACATTCCAGTAAATTCTTACAAAGTTAATCATATCGACAAAGTCCTTTTGCCATGTAATTTAAATACACACACACACACACACACACACACACACACACACACCAATCTCTATGCTTTATACCTTTAGGGTGGCTGTTCTTCCTACCAATATTTTATGTAAAAGACTCAAGGAATTTCCAACATATTATGCAGACATTAGTATTCCTAATATAATCTTTTATGTAGGAGAGCAAGAAGATAGGTAAACAATCACATTCCCTAAATTTAATTCGTTTGTTTGGGAGCCATTCTCTTTCCTTCCCTATGCTATTCCCCCTTTTCTCTCCATCCTTTTGCAATCTACTCCGTTCCCAAAACTCTACAAAACGAGGTGCCAGACAGGACTCTGGGTGCAACGGATGTGAAAATGGAATTCATTCCCTCGTCTCGAGAGCGGCTCATAGGTGGGTTGAGTCAACCGCCTGAACCACAATTTGCAACAGAGGGGTGGTGATGAACGTGAGTGGACAAAGAGATTGGGTTAGAATTGTCCGCAGTTGCTTTATTCATCCCGTTACCCACAGCGCCAGACTGAACATCAGGGATTCTTACAGAGTCACACGACTTCCCCGAGTTCGTGAGTCATCTCGGAGCAACAGAGAAACGGTTGTGTTTTTCACCTTAGCTTCAAATGCCCGAATTAAAACATAATGGGCATTTCCTTGAAACTAAACAGAAAAACACTTCAGAGTTGACATAAGGCCGCTTGCCTTTCTGTAACGTAACCTTTCAAGGTCAAATAGAAGCCTATAAAAGTCCAGGCTGCTAGTCACGATTGATGGGGGCGGGACTGAGCTGTCAATCTGGCCCAGGGTCTGCCCATATGTCTAGGTCCTTGTGGGACAGTCTCCTTCTCTAGCCTGCACACTGCAGAAGGCTGATGCACGAACTGGCAAGGCTCTAAATCTTTAAATGGCAGCAGTTCGTTAGATGATACTGGCCCTCTGCACAGCAGAAAAGAAAGGATTTCTGTCGTATTTCAGAGAAAATATGGCTGACCTGGCTGAAATAAAGTTCTTTTGGCATTTCTGAACACCTAAACAAATATGGCAGAAGCTCAGGAAGTTTTCTGGAGATTCTTGCTGTAGCTGCCCAAGTGTTAACTCTTCAGATTTTGGAAACGGTAGATTTTGTGAGTCCTAGGAGCTAAGACAGAGGGCATTTTATTTACCTCTAGAAAAATGCTTTTAGAATAGGATTTTGCTAGTTTTTCTCCCCTCTTCCATCATTGCTGTGTGTGTGTGTGTGTGTGTGTGTGTGTGTGGTTGTTTTAAGAAACTGCATTCCTCAGGACACTTCCCCCTTTGATTAGCTTCTTGTATGTGATTGGGTATGTATGCATCATCAAGGGTCTCCTTCAACCACTCAACCTTTTACACTGAGATGTTTTGAACCTTTCACTGAGCCTGAAACCACTGACACACTCACTGGCACTGCTGATACACTGACTAACTAGCCCCAAGAGTCCTCCTGACTCGGCGGCTCAGGAACTTGGATGGCATGGTCGCCCCACAGAACCTGACGTTTGGATTGGACTCAAGCCCTTATGCCTGCACAGCAAGCCCTTGACCCACAGAACCAGCTCCCCAACCTGGTAGGTTCACTTGGCTACCGAGAACATTTTTATGTTGGTCCATTCCTCCTGAAACTGTTTTCTAGAGAAGATTTTCCCAAAACACCTTAACAATCACCTGGTCAGCTCGATTTTTATTTGTTTGCTTATTTATTTTTGTGGAAGAGGATTTCCTTGCATCAGGCTGATCTCAAATTCATGATCCTCCCGACTCAGCCTTCTGATTAGTAGGATTGCTAGAATGCTTGACTTTAATTTTACTGAGTGTTTTTCTTTTTAAATACCCAAAACACAAAAATGTACCCAGTAACACAATAAAAATCAAAATTTTACAGCAAGGCAGGAAATCAAAAGTCAAATCATTTGTCATATATACATAGATATCATATATGTGTAAAATCATATTACCAAAAACTCATTTTTCATTATTTCAGAAATATTAAGGATTTATTTTTGTGACTACTTCTATGACTAAACACAAACTTATGCTAATGATTGTGAACAACTGTAAATACATTTACTTATCTTTGAGGCCTTTTAAAAATATAGAGTTTACCAGCCATACCTCATCCACTAGAAGTTGATTCAGAAGGTCTACTCTGGGCTCAGCAATCTGAATTTCTCTAAAGGTGTTTTTGTGCCATTTTGTTCTAGCAGAGCTGACTATAATATAATCAGAAGGACAGTGCAGAAGATAAGATAGCTGTGCCACCATAGCTGTCTTTGCTTGACCAGCATGGCCATGCTCAGTGTTTTGATCCCCGGACTGGTGGATTCTACGACATGGACGCTTCTCTTCACCTAGACAATGTCTTACTTTGTGTTCATTGCTTTTCTCTTCTCACAGCTCACCTGTCCCTCAAAAATAAATCTCGCTATCGACTCCGTGCTCCCTGCATTTACCCCGAGAGCCAGCGAGTTGAACTAATTGGTACCTTGTTTCATTGTCCGGAGAAAATGCATGCAGGGGAAGGTCATTAAAATTGCAGAGGGAGAGTTCTCAAAACAGATGATCAGAATTTTCTGGGAAAGTGTATAATCTTATGATCAATGAACAGAGCATATTCTCAATAGTTGGAAGCTCAGAATATTGATTTAACACAGCAATTTATATTTAGTAAAAATTACTCATCACACCAGGGAGCAAAAATTCCCTATGTGTAGTTCTGCCTGCCAAAGCATTTAATGCAGCTTCAGTTGTTTATAGCAAGGATGCTGCTGAGTCCTCAACTAAGATCTTCCTCAATAGGACATGCTAAATCACCACACTCTCAGGGTGGTAGACAGCACCATTTGAGAGATAACCTCGAATAGGACAATCTGCTTGGTAGTACTGATATGTCCTGAGGTTAAGCCTCTCTACTTCCCAAAATACTAATACAGTTTTCCACACTATGTTCAGGATTACAAAATGTCCTAACAATATCATATTATAGTATGCTGTTTATTTTGAATTTATTTTTCAGGAGAATTTAAGTTTAATCATTACCTCCTATAAGAGGACTTATTATTTTATATTTTAATTAAAGATCCTCAACACAGTCATTCCTGGGAATCAATGCAGATAAAAAACAAATGAAGATATACATGGGGGGCACCTTTCCCTTACACCATCTTCTCTGACTTACAAGGCGACAGCAGATCTTTCTGAGACCAGACGCACTGTCCTGAGTGCCGTGTTGGATTCATTTCTCCAAATCGCCCTTCATCCCTATGCACATCGCTTGCTATAAACTACAACACTTCCTTCTGTGTCATCTTAGACAATGAACAACAGGAAATTTAAAAATTAGTAATACCATATGCAAGGTCAAGGAAATCATAAAATGTCATGAGATTAATTTAACAAAATATACATACTATCAACTCACAACAAACTTGTCTTAAAAGAGAAGAGAGAAAGTTTTAAAACTTAATTATCTAGAGTGGGGTGGTGGTGATGCACGTCTTTAATCCCAGCATTCGGGAGACAGAGACAGGTGGATCTCTGTGAGTTCAAGGCCAACCTGGTCTACAAGAGCTAATTCCAGAACTGTAACACAGAGAAACCCTGTCTTAAAAAAATAACCCAAAACAACAACAAAAACAAACACACAAAACACCTTTATTATCTGTAAGAAAATATAGTAGTATAATATTGTTAAGGTGTCCAATTCCCTATCAAGTTTGTGTTCACGTAAACATGTAGATGTTTCTGTGAATGCACACAAGTGTGAAACTCTGTGCATTTGTGTCTCTGCATGTATGTAAATGAGGATATGTGTGAACAGGTACACATACATGTGTGCATGAATGTCTTCGTGTGGGTGTGTTTGTGTGTTCACATGTGTAGTTTTAGGGTTGTATATGTACATGTGCCTCTGTGAATGTATGTGAATATGTTTTTGTGTGCATTTGAGGTTAGACCCATCTGTATATGTGCACTTATACAGGCATGTGTAATTGTGCATGTGTGAATGTAAGTTTATGAGATTGAGTGTATGTCTGTAAGTGTGTGTGTATATATATGTGTGTGTGTGTGCATGCATGTGGGTATGTGGCTGTGTACACATGTGCATGCATATGTGTTTCTGAATCTGTGTAGTAGTGTTCAGGAATATATCTGCATGCACATGTTTGTATCCATGTGTGCATGTGAAAGCATATGTGAGTCTTTCCTTGTGTGCATATTTATACTTGTGTGTTGTTATGTGTGTGTGTTTTAATGTGTCTGTGGGTGGGTGTGACTGTGTATGTGTATATATATATGTATGTGTTCTGTATGTATGAGTATATAATATGCATTTGTGAGTATGAATAAGAATGTATGTGCTTATGTGGATTTTTGTGTGTTTATACAATTTGGGTATGTGTGTGTGAATATGGACATTACTGTGTTAGTGTATGAGTATGTGCATAAATGCATGTGATTTGTGGGAAAATGTGGGTTGTTTGCGTGTAAGAGTGTGAGCAAATTCATAGAGTAATTGTATAAGTATATGAATGTGTGCGCATGTGAGTGTGTATATGAGTGTATGCATTTGCAAATGTATGATATGTCTGAGTGTGTGCATGTAGTATATAGATTGTGCATGCTTCAATATGTTTATGTGTGAGTGGGTGATTTTTGTGAACATGTATGTGCATTCATGTATGGTTTGTGTGCATGTGTTCATTATGGGTGTTTGCAAACATGTATGCATGAGAGTAAATGCTTGTGACTGTGCACCTGCAATGTGCACATGTTCTACAGTATCTGAGACAGGACAGTATCAGCAAACAAAGAGACAAAGAAGTTGACATAGAGTGTCTTCCAATAGACGCACATACTTGTGATGAAGTTACTTTCAACAGCTTCAAAGGGATTCAATGACAGAAAAGGCATTTTACAAATGGTGTAAGAAAAACTATATAATTACTAAAAACACTTCAACCTTTGTCTTATTACATTCTCAACATGATAAAAAATGTAAAAAATAAAGGATAAAGTGTGGAGGCCCGAAAATGTGAGCCTGTTTCCACATTGGCCAAAAGTCAGAGAGTCGAAACTTTCCTCTAGTTCCTTCAAGGTTAACCTCAAACAAAGGTCCCACCTAGAAGTTGATCAGAGAGTTCTGCTCTCGCAAGGTTATTTATTGTCTACAGGTGCGGCTAATATTCAGCCCTTGCACTCCAGGAATAGAGAAGTAGAGTGTTCCTACTTTTATGGAGATAATTTGGGATTCCACCCAGGAAGCAGTTTGCCTACAGAATGTTTTGGTCTAGGGTGTAAGCATGACTTGTTTTGTTCTAGCAGCAGAGCATTTAACTATGAACATAGCCTGCGACCTTCAATTGGTCTGTTCATTTCCTTGTATCACGTTAATACAGTCTTTTGTCTTACTCCTACCCTTTGAGGTCAGGAAATTAAATGTGGGAGAATTTTCAGTACTCACTGGAACTCTCTCCCGATATTATCCTATATGTCTCTCCATTTTATTATTTTCATTCATGTGTTCATAGTCTTTACTATATTTCTAAATCTCCACACCTTTACCTGAGCGAGAGGTATTTTTTTGTCGTGGCTGATCCCCAACAAACAGCAGCCCAAGGTGGTGCGGTCAGCCGAGAATAAAGTTGTAAACCTTCTAAGACAAATCATAATTAAATATTTTCATGAACTTGAAGTAGGCTAGGATTTCATATGTAAATAATGTAATCACAAATTAGACTTTATTAAATTAAGATGACTTCTAATCTTAAGACACCATTGAGAAAAGAACCAGATTAGCAACAAGGTGAGGAAACTATAAATGACAAATTAATCAGCAGTTTATAAGGTTTAGTAATACTTTATTCATAGTTTCACCAAGATGAAAAAATTAAGAACAACCATGGTTAAAGACAAATGATACTATCTTGTAATGAAGTAAAAATAATGAAAAAAGAATAACTCTCTCTCTCTCTCACACACACACACCAGTATCATAAGTCTGAGATTATCATAAATTCAAAGAAACTAGAAATGATATATTATTAATGGGTAATAATCTTTATAAGAAGTTTGAAATAATCAAAAATAATTTACGATACTAGAAATCAAATCGGTGGTGTCCTCTGGAGAAGCAGAGAGACATGCTGCAGAGGACAGGAGAGAATTTCTGTTATGGTAGACATCCAGACACAGATTCAGTTTGCATAAGTGAACTAATTTGTTACATTGAACACTTATGTACCTAAATCTATGTATTCATTGACTGTAACGTAAAAGGCAGTAAGACATTAGAAAATACCCTCCAAATTTATTCATTAATGATTGCAACCTTAGTTGAGGCTTTGAATGCTCACATATATTTTACATAAGAAAAAAGTTATTCCTTTGGCACAGAACTGAATCCCAGAAGAGGTGCAGTGTGGCCAGCTTCCCCAAACTCCTGCAGACGTCTGCAACTTCTCCCACAGTGATGTTCTTTAACCTTGCACCATGTAAAGCAGCCAAGCCACTAGAGAGTTCTTACCTCTTCCAAGGCTTAGAAAATCAAAGGGGTGATCCTTTCCTCAGCATGAGTGCAGACTGCAGTGCTCCCCACAAATTTCAGACCGCCAATCTCAATCTGAAGTTTCCTAGAGGCAGGATCACCATTTTGGACTGAGGTAGAAGTAAGAGCCAGTAGCTGGCTGTTTTGTTTTTCTGACCTTCAGGTTGAGCACCAGTATCTGTCTCTGGGTTTTTATTAATTGTGCTATGAGCCAATGTCAATTATTTTTTCAGTTGATAGCCTGGTTACAACATGATTTACATATCAAAAACTTCACTTATTTATATACTTTTTATTGCATAGGTGCTGGGGAACTTTATTCAAAGCAAAGTAAAAGTAACAGAACAGGTCAGAAACATGCTTTTGTGAGTGGCAGCAGGGCAAACAAGGAAAGCATTCAGGAGGCAAGTATACCTGCTCAAAGTCCTTTATGATCCAATGGACTTTACACATTAGCCAACATCACAAGCAGTTTGGGACTGTATCCATAATTTGTATGTGTGTGTGTGTGTTTGAAAAATAACTTTGCATTTATTTATTGCTTTTTTAGGAAAGACTACACACACCTTCATATAAGTGTGGAAGTCAGAGAACAACTTGCTGGAGTTGTCTTGGAGTTGACTTATAACACGTGGGCATGTGAGTTAAGGTTGGGTAGAAAGTAATTTTATCTGCTGAGCCATTTCACAGGCCTTACTGCCATCCTTCTAACCTCACAATTACCTACTTTACAGCTCTAAGCAACTGGTAACTCTCATTCTATTTCCATAGATTTTTCTTACTTTTGGCATTCACATGAGGGGACTCACGTAATATGTGGTTTGTTGTGATTGGCTTCTTTTTTGTACAATTTAAGTCATTTTGTCTAGCCAGACTACATCTTGTTTACCTATCCATCTTTGACAGAGGTTTAGGTTGTTTCTACTTTATGAATATTGTGATTGCTATAACTATGAATATATACACTCCTGTGTGGGTATATGATGTAATTTCTCTTAGGCAATGTCTTAGTTACTTTACTATTGCTGAAAAGCAACACCATGACCAAGGAAACTTACAGAAAAAAGCATTTAACTGGGGGCTTGTTTTCCTTTTCAGAGGGAGAGTCTGTCATCATCATAACAGGGATCAAGGCAGCAAGGCAGCAAGCATGGCACTGGAGCAGGAGCTGACCTTACATACTATCTAAGAGTTGGGGGCAGAGAGAAAGAGACTGGCCCTGGTGTGGGCT
>LOJH01020457.1:0-20744 GCA_001685095.1 Ellobius talpinus
TTATTAACCAATGAAAGTAACACATAGACAGATGACCCTCCTCCATCAACTATTCATCCCCACGGTGAATTAATTTTCTGATGGTTTCCTATATGGGAACTTCCTGACTCCCCACATTGATGTCATTGTTTATGATTACATAGGACCTATGCTTAAGGATATTTCTGTCTTTTAATAAAACCATTTAGAATACTGTTGTCATGAGAAGCTGTAGGTATTGTGTTTTCAGTAATTGACTTTCTATAATCAATACTTCTAATATGTTAAACAGTCAAAAAATTAAGCATTTTTGCTAAATATTTATTTTGGGAAATAAGAGTTAACTAGTGAGTCTACTTAGCCATATAAATAGCAATTAAAATTGTCTTCCTTTCCCAAATACATTTTTTAAAAAAGTTTGAAATTTCATTGAACTCCTTATTGCCTTGAATACTAACTACCAATGTTCCTGGTAGCAGATCTGACTTGATGCCCTTCTCTGCCTTACTCATGTTAAATACTGTTAGCCCTGAACACAGAAGTCACTGTCATGTCTTTCTTTGCTGATCCCAGTCTAGCCTGTCTGTATCCCTTCCTATACCAACGACTCCCAAAGTGAAAGAGGATTGTATTTAGTGTCCACATAGCCCAAGAGTGAAATGTCCTCCAATCGATTCAGTAAGTTCTTAGAAATAGAAGATATCATGTGACCATGGGCTGTTCACTTTGCTTCAAATGGGGCTTTGCATGATTGGACTTGCCTTAATGTACTTGGAAAAGAGTGTCTCAAGGAAAAGACAAAATGAGAACACGAATGAAACCAAGATGAGTTTCCCATTTATTCTGGACTCTTGGGTCCTTTCCTAAAATACATAACTGGTGAGGAATTAAGAGCTTGCTCTTCTCAACAAAGTCCCACGCAGTGTAGTGACATCATTGTGTAAAAGTATGGTGGCCGAAGTGCCAACCAAAGCAAGATTAAGCCCCCATTGACGTTGTATTGATAAATAAGATTAGATATTTCCTAAGACTCAGGAGTTAATAGAGTCATTGCTAAAAGATTTAGAAATTCCTGACACCTGAGATGACTCTCTTTTGTTTTAAATTTGCTTTCATGTGATGTTTTCGTATTGCACACATGGCTCTCTTGACGTCATCACCTGCTCCTCTCATGGCTTACTCAACTCTTCTTATTGTTCCTCTACCTATTGGGTTTTACTTATAGCCACATATCTGTGGGCATGGAGGGAAGACTCATATTCAGATTCTGATGAAAGGAAAAGTCATTTAAATAAACTGTGCAGTATCCCAATACCATGACTTCTGGCTGAAAGCTGTTCTCTCAGCTTTTTCTATACAGGGACTACAGATGTCAGAGCCCGTTGCCATTGCATTAAAACAGGTGACTCACCCTGTGTGTATTTCCAGGTTGGAAGGTTATTTCCTCTTGCATTTCTTCCCATGGCTGCAGGGGAGAGGGGTCATTCTCCTGTTCCTCTGTGACTTCACAGGAAATGTCACATTCCTGTCTCCTCCTGGTGAAAGTGTAAGGGGTGAAGTTAGGAATTCTAGGCAAATGGGTTTCTCTTCTCTAGAAGTGTGTGTGTGTGTGTGTGTGTGTGTCTGTCTGTCTGTCTGTCTGTCTCTCTGTGTGTGTGTGTGTGTGAAAACTTAGAAAATGCAGAAAGCACACACATGGCAGCAGTCTGATTTTTATTGAAGAAAAGCTAGGAATGGGGAGCCACTGAACAATCCAGGAAACGTCTCTAATTTTAGAGCCCTTCACTGGAGCAGTAACGATAGTGACCCCTGTCCTACTTACTGTATACTGCTCATACATGTATGAAAATTTGATTCCAATCTATGATTATTAAATGTGGCATTTTCTTTTACTTGCCTCGAGTGGCAACCAACTTAATTTATGTGACTTCAGGACCTCTCATAAAATAGCATCAGATGCCAAAGGAAAACATAATTTGGTCTGTAGGAGTTTGGTTTGGACAGTTTAACAGCTCTTGGGGGAAAGAACTCCATTTGGGTGAAAGATCATGCCCAGAAGAATTTTTGAAGTGAGAATAAAAAAAAATGTCATTGAGGGAGTAATTACACAGTTGAGGGTGGGAATGTGGTTTGCAGGAAATGCCTGCATATGGCTGTGAGGGAACCTGTATATCTAATCTCAGTGGCCACCCAAGCAAGTTCAGCTTTGAACTCTGCTTTCTATTCTTCTGTTATGTTACAACTTAGACTAGCAGTTCTCAACCAATGGGGCATGGCCCCTTTGAGGATTGAACTACCCTTTACAGAGGTCACCTAAGAACATCATAACAGTATCAATACTACAGCTATGAAGTAGCAATGAAAATAACTTTATGGTTGGGGGCCACAACATGAGGAGCTGTATTAAGGGGTCACAGCATTAGGAAGGTTGAGATTCACTCCCTTAGAGAGTCTCAGCGCGAATCTACAGCAGACTTACAGTTTTGATCTTCCGTCAGTGCACTGACAGTCTGGAGTGAGCCCAGATAGGTCTCACACTGAGACAGTCATTTATGTGAACAGACTCACACGGAAGACTAGGAGCTATTTCCATTTTTGGGATAGCATATGCCACAGTCTTGATGCACTAGTGAAAATTTAAAGGTGGAGTCTCTTGAAATAACCAGCACACTTGGTGCTCAGTCATGTCTGGAGCTATTCAGCTTGGCTTTCTCCACAGCTGCAATCAGAATGTACCAGAACACATGGCCTGCAGACTTCACTATCATGTCTCACTTTTTATAGATAAAACCAAGGAAAACTCCACAAAAACAGTTCACCTGTGTTTCTTCAGGACTCGGTTCAGAATGGTCAAATGCTCAGTACCTCTTTATGTCTTCACAGCAACTGATTGGTGTTATGTTTGTATGCCAAAATATGCTTGGCATCTAGAGGTTGTGTTTCCTCAACCAAGACTTCTAGGTTGTATTTTACGAATATGCTTGAGATTTGTGACAGGGTAAAATTATTGTGCATTTTCATTTTAAACATTTATCTAGCTTTATTTTAAGCATATGAGTCTTGCTTGCATGAACGAATATGCTCCATTTGTATGCAATGCACATGTAGGCCAGAAGAGGGCATTGGACTCCCTGGAGCTGGTATTACAGACAATTGTAAACTGCCATGTGGATTCTGAGAACAGAACCTTGGTCCTCTGGAAGATCAGCCAGTGTTCTTAACTACAGAGAGATTTCTCCAGCCCCAGTTACTGGTATTTTTATAGTTCTGACCACCACCTCCAAAATAAAAGTCATGTTCACAATACTTATTTTCTATGACTTTTCTGTTGCTATGATAAAATATCACAGCCAAAGCAATTTTAAAATGAAAGGATTATTTTAGTTTATGGTTCCAGAAGGTCCATAATAGTAGGGAAGGCATGGCAGCAGGGATATGCAGAAGAAAGGTCGCATTTTGTCCACACACAGCAAACACACAGGAGAACAAGAAGTGGGATGAGGCTATAAACCTTCAAAGCCAGGCTCAGTGATGTACCTCCCTCATGAAGGCTCCACCTCACCAAACAGCACCACCTACTGGGCATAAGTGTTCAAAGAAATGAGCCTATGGGGATATAGATTATTCAAACTACAACATTTTGCCATCGGTGCCCATAGGATTGTGGCCATCTCATGATGCAAAATGCATTTAGTCCAGTTTTAGAAGTCCTCACAGTCTTTAAAAGACTCAACAGTGTTTAAAACTCTAAAGTCTAAAGTCTCTTTTGAGACTCAGAGAAGCCTTTTAACTCTTACCCTATCTAAAACAAAAGCCAAAACACATACTTCTAACATACAAGAGTACAAAACACAATCACCATCTCAAAATGGAGGAACTAGGGAATAGAAAGGAAACCCTGGCCCACATCAAGGCTGAAATGTAGAGGACAAACTCCCAGGCCTACAGCTCCACGTCTAGTGTCTGTGACAAAACACCATGGCCAAAGTAATGTAAGGAATGTAGCATTTATTTTGACTTATGATTTCAGGATTGATTCCATAATGGAGGAAGGCTGAGGTTAAAGAGACAGGAAGCAGAGATATCATAGTTTCAACACACATAGGAAACAAAGACAACAGAAAGCGGAGTGCGGCTATAAACCCTCAAAGTCTGTCCTCAGTGATGCACTGCCTCAGCCAAACTCCACCTCTTAAAGGTTCCGCAATGTTCCCAGTCAGCACCACCAACTGGAGACCAAGTGCTTGAATATATGAACCTATGGGGGGTATTTTTCATTCAAACCACAACACTGTGTATCTTAGCTTGTGAATTTCTTTCTTCCCAATGTTTTCTTTTTCTCTCCTTTGTTGAAAGCTTTCTGCCATAAGTGTGCAGAGACCACCTAGAATAAATTTGTGGTGTTTTTATTTATTTAATTATTTAATTGAGATAGAGTAAATTCCTTTAGAAATCAATAGGCTAGCAGCAAGCAGTGGGATTCTGGAAATGTGTTGGCTTATAGTTTGGTAATCATAGGTTCCCTTGTTGAAAAAATCAGTGGTGACCATGCCTGTGACATGTTAATCATGCTTATATTTCTCATAATCACAAATTCAGATCTAATTACACAGGTTTAAGTTTTCTATCTTTGGTTTAATAATGTATAGGTTCAACTAGAACTTCTCCAGTGAGAAAGTTTGCACAACACTTGAGAATGACTGTTTCACCTGTGAATCCTGCATGAAAGCAGTAGAAAGATTCAGAAAGGCTACCCACCATCTGAGTAGTCACAGGTAGAGCTTCTGGACACTGCTAGATGTCTTAAGAAGGATTTCTTACAAGAGTATTTCATTTGTAGACATTGAGCTGGTAGCTATGAACACAGGCACTTTAACACAGAACATACATTCCTCATATTTGCCTGGTTTTGTCCAAGGGTCACATTTTTCGATTGACAGAATTACAATTCAGAAATATTCTTTCATGCCTATGTACCGTTCAAACACCATAAAATTATGCTTTCCAGGAGAGGGCTAATCTCTTTTATTCTGTCTGTATTTTTTTCTTCTAAAAGTGTTCATTGAATATGGATTGCTTTTATGATAAGAAATCTTATTTTGCTATTTTATAATTTTTTTAAAATTCTGAACAATTTAAATAAACAATACAATATTAGTTAATTAAATTATTGCATCTTCAATGTAATAAATTACTATGCACTCATTAAAACTCATATCATGAACTACTTTAAATGGCAGAGAAAATAAAACAACATACTATACAATAAAGGTATTTCAGAAAATAGCAAAACTTGGAAGCTCTATGGGTACATCTGAATGGGAGAGAATACACGAGATATAGAACCTGAATAGCAGGGATGTAGAGGACTTTCTTTACATTTAGAAATGCCCCATTTCCCCTAATTTCTTTCAGAATTGCATAATATGTTTTAAGTAGTTAATACATATATTTTACTGTAAAATAGTCTTCAGTGTTTACACAACACCTTTCAGAATTCTGTATTGCTAGTAGGCATGATAAAGAGGGACTTAGTGACCCAGACTTTGGGAACAGAGCAAGTACATTCTTGGCAGAGCAGAGCAGGACATCACATTGGTTTAGCTGTGAGAGACCCAGCTAGGTACCATTGGAGCCATGTACTTACTAACAACATTGAATTTTCTAAATTTCCTGGCTCAGATAGGCATCAGTTATCTGGTCACTTTATCTCACGACTAGGAAGCCCTTGGAGGGCCATTTGCAGGCGATCAGCTAACTAGATTTACAGTCTGGAGAGTTATTGTGAGCTACATGATAAAGAGTGAATGACCCGGAATGTAGGCAGGAAGTCCTCTTACACGTGATTGCAGACCGTGGCATCCAGTAATGGCGATAGAGACAGGAGAGGAAACTGAATGGAAGAATACATTTGCATAGGACCTTAGAGGCCTTTTGGACATTTTAGAAGGGGATGGGTCTTTGGTAACTGTACAAAGAAAGTTCTATAAAAGCACTGTCCAAAGGGACCTTTCATATTGATGAAAATGTTCTATAATTATGTTTTCCAATATGATAGTCATTGAACACATAACTTCAGATCTCTGGGTGTGGTGGTGCATGCCTTTAATCCCAGCACTCAGCACTTGGGAGGCAGAGGCAGGCAAATCTCTCTGAATTTTAGACCAGCCTGATCTACAAAGCAAGTTCCAGGACAGTCAGGGCTGTTGCACAGAGAAACCCTGTCTCTTAAAGCACCCCTCCCCCCCAAAAAACCTTCAGATCAAGTTTAAATAACATTAAATCTTAACTGAATTTGAAATTTGAATGGTCAATGGTGTCTGGTGGCTTTTGTATAACAAAATGCAATGTTTCAGATATCTATCTGGTATGTAGAAAATTCTAGAATTCATTTGGTTTCCTGAGAATCTGTTAGATATCATTTTTAGGATGCATCAGCCAACAGAGCATATGTATTGAGAAGAGAGGGGGCTGTTTGTAGAGGATTTGCATAGGAAGAGACGGACACAGAAAATAAAGGATTGGTCAAAGGATGGGTGACAGCTAGCAGATGGGATTGACTGAGCAATCAAGAGGTCTAGCAAGTCGAGAATGAAGCCAGGATTAGCAGTGATTGTAGATTTTAGTCTGCAAGTCTTTCTTGAGCAAGATGGAGACATGTTTGAAAGGCTGAAGTGAGAGTGTGAAAGCTAGGACATCAGGTGCGACACAGCACTACGCAGTGACATTGGTTAAAAACAAAAGCAAAGGCATATTCGTACACAGACAGTGAAGTCATGTACTCTACAAAGATGAAAACCCAGGGTCACTCTGCCCCTGCTACAATTCCAAAACCCTTAAGGAATCACATAGCTGCTTTTATAAAAAGCGATGGCTTCTGCCAGGCAGGAAGGAAACCGGTTTGACAATTGCAAGGAATAGGTTTTTTCCTTTTGATAATATCAGACAAGACCTGGAGGGCAACTGCAGTTAAGGGTCGAAGATGAAAGAAGGATGGTACCCCAGAAAAGGCAGGCAGAGCCCAGGCATCCTCTGTCCTTATCTTCCTCAACCAACAATGACTGGTAAAGCAAAACCCAGTTGAAAGTTTGCTTTAGAAATGTTCCGACTGCAAGGAAGCAAGCAGATCCTTGTTCACCTGCAGCTTTGCTTTGTAGGGCATTGATATGAGTTATGGGGATAAACTGCTGAGCCCTGACGTGGATCTAGTGATACTTCCATTGTTAACGAACTATGTGACCTCAGTATGTGTGTCACTGACCTCCTTTGCCACAGTTTCTTGTAAAACTAGATTAGGATTCATGCTTCCATTCACAAGATTTATGGTTCCATCAGCAGGACGGGCAGTTTGAAACAGTTAACATCATACTGCATCTGGATGTTCAGAGCCCATGCTCAGATTTTTAACCCATGTTATGATATTTAACCTGTTGTTTCCATGGTAAGCTTGAAGTGACTGGTGTCTGTGTTAAAACAGACCTTTGTGTCTTTATGAGTTATGAAAGTTTCAAAGTTCAATATACATATTTAACATTATTGAAAATGTCACAACTAATAAAGGTGTTTCTAGGTAAGAATCTGAACGACAAGCTTCAGTTCAAAGAAGCTGTTTGAAAGCTCCTCAGTTCTGCCTGGAGGTGTAAAGGCTGTGGGGCTCTTGTGCAGTACTCTGAAACTCTGATTTCAGTTCTGTTTAAGAAAGACAAAGGCCCAAATGAAAGAAGGAAGGAAGGATGATTATTTAGTTTTCTCAGAGAGTCAGATCCAGTAGGAACACACACACACACAAACACACATATGCACATAAATCCACACATACACACATGCAAAAACACATACACACATGCATACATTCACACATACACACATTCAAAATCACATACACACACGCATACATTCACACATACACACATTCAAAATCACATAACACATTCATATTTGTATATATGCATATACACATACATACACCCATGTACACATATAAGACATATGCACGTATGCACACACATACATATACAATGTACACGTATACATATGTGCATGCACATACATATATGCACACATGCATACACACATACATACATACACATGCACCCCTCCACATACACAGAGGGAATTTAGTATAGATATTGGTAGGTGATCACAGAGGCCAGATGACCCTTGCTCTATTGACCGCAAGCTGAAGAGCAGACTAATTATGACCCCTCCATTGCCGAGATTGGGTCTGAGGCAAGTGCTGGTGGTTTTCAGAGCAACTACCATGGGCCTGCAGGAAGGAAAAAATGAAAAAAAAACATGGCAGGGAGACAGAAAACAAAAGCAGGGAGAGGAGCAGAGAAGAAATGAAGATGGAAAGAAGAAGAAAGAGAAAAAGAAGAGAAAGAGAAAGTAAGGAGGAAGAAAGGAGGGGAGGGAAAAAAGCTGAATGTTTCTCTTTGGTGGAAGAACCGGGTGAGTGTTAGTGTTTTACCGTCAGTACCCATGAGACCCAGGCAAGCAATTACACATTGCTCTGTCCCATTTCCTCCTCAGCAAGCAAGTGGTTTGGAGCACAATTCTTTGAAGTTTTTTCTAATTGTGCATTGCTTCATCGCTGATGATACAACTGACGTAGTTGGGGACAGTGGTTGAGTCACTAGGATAAAGTCACCCATACATTGTATTCCTGCTGGTCCCAGTTCCTGAAGAGCCTCTGCTGCTAGACTGAGGCAAGGATACACATAAAAAGATGACTGCCAGTCAAACTTCCAAAGACAGAGGAGGCTCACCTGTACAGCAAGGGTACCCAGGGAACCCTCCCTCCCCTTTGTGCTACCTGGGTTCTGCCCAGTGGTGTCAGGAAAAGCCACCCAACTCTGCCATAAACAGAGACATACCTCTCCTCTAGAGAACGATCAGGTGGAAAACTCAGAAATATCCCTACAGATATGTATGTGATTGATAAAGTTTATACCAAGTTCATAGTCTCCTTTCTATTGCTCCCTTCCCTCCCTCCTCCTTCCCTTTCTCCCTTCCTTCCTCCCTTCCCTTCCTTCCTCCCTTCCCTCCCTCTTCCTTCCCTTCTACCCTTCCTTCTTCCCTTCCTTCCCCCTCTTACTCCCTCTACATAATTGACCCCTCTTTTTTTCTGGCCTTTGATTAGTCCTCAGAAGTACTGAAATTTCCTCCAATAACCAGAGGAATGTTTTTATTGAAAAGGTTAGCATGTTCTAGTTTTCACAGGGCCTAAAACAGGAAGAGACTGGCATTTCCATCTTTCCATAACAGGGACTGTTCCCTGAAAGTGAGGACATTCCTCTCAGAAGTCCTTTTCTCTGGACCAGGACTAGAGTTTGGTTCCACTCTTAGAACCTTTGCCTGACTAAAGGGCTGTGAGGTGAAGGAGGATGGACTTGCAGAATTCAAGTGTCTAGAAGTCACCTAGCCAGCGCTGTCCACAGACAGAGGAAGGCGTTGAAAAGATGAATCAGGGTATCATTCTGTGAACCCACATGAAAGCTCACAGGCAGGGAAAACACACCCCAAAACAAGCAAACACACAAACACTGTAATAAAGACAGAAGGTGGCAACAGGCATTCCCTGTGCCTGGGCTCCTGGGCACACATCTACACACACACAACACACATCCACACACACACAACTAAAATGACAGAGCTCACTCCTAGGACTGCTGTGTTTTTCTCTTTCATTATAGAGATTTAGTGAAACACTTTCAAGTAAAACAGGTGCTTTCCTTTAATATCAAACCATCCATGGCCTTAAAGATGCCTTAAAGAAGTCATTTCTGGGCACATAATTGTGATATCCTTGACCTTCAGGTGCCAGTGGCTCACTTGCAACTGTGCAAGTCGCTTGTCTTCAACATATCTTGGTTGTGAGGCTGTGGCCAAGAACTTTTTTTTTTAAACTTTTCAGAGAAATGTGACGACCACTGGCAATCCATTGCTCCTATGTTCATCCCTAGAGACTTTCTCTAGCAGCACCTCACTGTAGCTCCTCTCAAACCCTTTCCATCAGCCTTGCAGGATCACTTCTGTTCCAGCTGATTGGCGGCTAGCTTGCCCTCTTGATTTCCATTTTCCTTCTTGCTTTCTTTTATTTTACTTATTTTAGTTCCTACTATCCTTAATTTTTAAATTGAAAATAGCTTTATTTTTCATACCATGCATTATGATTACGGTTTCCCCTCTGCCTGTTTCTCCCAGTTGCTTCCCACTTCCCCTCCCATCTGTATCCACACACTTTTTATCTTTTTAGAAAATAAAGAGGAATATAAGTAATAATCATAAAATAAGATAAAACAAACAAGCAAGTTGGAATAGGGCAAAGCAAACAAACAGAGGAAAAAGAGTCAAGGAAAAAGCCCAAGAAACACATACAGTCACAGTCACATTGTAGGCACATGCAGGAATTCTATAAAAACACAAAACCTGAATCTATACAACATATGCAAAGGGTCTGTAAAGTGTTACAAAACAAAACAAAAGAAAAGAAAAGAAAGCAAAACAAAATCCCAGACTCAACATTATGAGACAAAGAATCTCCAAAGATACCCTGAGTTCCTTTTGTGTTGGGCATTTACTGCTGGTCATAGAGGTCTACCCTTAGTTTCCCTAGTAAAACTCCCATTTGGTGATAACTTCTGAGTTATAGCTTGGGGCTTTCGTCCACTTCTTTTAGCTCTAGCATCCCATCTAGTACAGACTGTGCAGGCCCTATTCATACTGGCCCAGTTATACATGCATTGAGCCTGTTGATGTGAAGGGTCTTGTTTCCTTGTATCTTCTATATCTTCTGGTTCTTACACTCTTTTCACCTCTTTTTCAGACTTCCTTGAGCCCTGGGGTTGGAAGAAATAAGGGAAGTAGACCTTTTAGGGCTGAGTATTCCAAGGTATCTCACTCACTGATTGTTTTCTGTCTGCGAGTCTGTATTTGGTCCCATCCACTGCAAGAGGGAGCTTCTTTGATGATGGCTGGGCAAGGCACTGATCTCTGAGTGGAGCCGAATGTTGTTACATTTTTTATGTCCTTTATCAGAACAGTAGCATTTGATTTTTCCCTAGGTCCTGCTGTTATCTAGTCTCAAGTTCTTGGTCACCCAAGCCATTATGGGTATAGATTCCATCTCATGGAGTGGGCCTTAAATCTGATCCGATAGGGGGTGGTTACTCCAGCAAGCTTTGTGCCACTGTTGCACTAGTGTCTTGTGGGCAGATGCTCATTTTTGGTTAAAAGGCTTGTATTTACCTTTCTCTTTTTGTAGTGAGTATAGTACTTCCAGTACCACAAGTCTGTAGGAGTGAAGGCTCTAGGCAGACACTGGCTCGACTTCTCCATGTTCAATGAGGTGTGTAAGTATTGCCTTCAGAAATAGGGCCTTACCGTCAGCTTGTAGTGAGCAATTAAAAGCCTTTGCGATAGCTTGGATTGTTTGGAGGTTCCCGTGGGACCACTTTAGCCAAGAACTTGATTATTTGTAACCCATTCTCAGTACAGAAAGACTCATGGATGACGAATGTCCATATGGGGTTGTTTCCCTTGTTACTTGGTGATTTCATTTAGATTGTCTTCATATACACACACACACACACACACATATATGCTTCTATTGCATTAGTTTTTCCATACAACTCCTCAAATGGTCCAAATTAGTCTTAGCTGCCCCTTCCCATATTTCATCCCTCTTCCCCTTTTTCCTCCCACTCCTTGTATGATCCCGCTGTTCCGGTATCTGCCCCTGGCCATTCATAATTTCCTATTCTATTTTCTCTTCCTAGGGAAATACATTCCTTCCCTCCCCCTAGGCCTTTACTTTCAGTCTAAGCCCTGTGGTCATATAGATGGTGTTATCATTCATTTGACAGAAAATATCCACATATATAGCCTTATTTTACAGTCCTAGATGACCCAACTCTGACTGTTAGGCAAGCCCTCTCCGTGGAACCATTCTAATTCTCTTGATTTATTTACATTTTAGGTTTCTACTTCTCTTTTTCTTTCAACTTGACATGTCCTTATGTCTTCAGTCTTCTGGGGATATTAATTATTTCTTTATCATTTAATCTACCGTTTCTTGTCTTAATTGGTCGACGTCTTAGTGTTGTTCTCTTACCCGACACCAGCGTCACACACTTGAGTTTCTCACCACTTCCGGTGTATCATAACATGCAGCTGGAGCAGCTTGAACTGAAAGCTGTGTCACCAATGCGTAAAGTTCACCGAAAAGTCAACAGGAGCTTTTAGGTGGGAAGACATTCACTTCTGGGACTTTGCTTTGTTCTGCTCCGCAAAAAGAAAGCTGAGACTTCACTTTGCGGTGGTTCTGAATGAGAGCGTTAATCATCTGTAACTAGGATGAGAAGCTGGAGACAGTGAACTGCTGGAGGAGAACAGGTTCACTTCACTCCCGTTCTGCATTGGAGCAGCTCTAGTGAGAACCTCCTGGGGATGGCAGATAAGAGTGGCCAGAACAAGCAGTCGCAACTCAAACAAGGAAGTTTAGGAGGGGAATGGGCAGAATTTTGGAAAATATCACGTGGAGTATTTGAAGAGAATCTTAAAATAGTGCAGTACTCTAATACATATTTGTAGGCAGGCAAAGACTTAAATTGGACACAAAAATTTCTAATGGTAGATTGATAAGGTGATGTCTATTAAAATCAGAATATTTATTCATTAAAAGTGAAAAATGATTTAGTTACAGATTTCAAGCATGTAAAATCTTGAAAACGATTTTATTTCATTAAAATCTTGAAATCCACACAGCAAACACTGGTGTTTTGTTCTTGACTTTCTTTTCTGTGACAAAATACTTAATATGAAGAACTTAAGGAAAGAAGCATTTGTTTTGGTTCAGAGGTCCAGGCTTTCTGGTCACTATCCCATGGCTCCATGGTCCCAGGCCAGTGGTAAGGCTCCTCATTTGATAGCAGACTTGAATCAGGGAAAAGGAGGGGCGGGGCGGGAGCAAGAGAACTGCCTGCGTTGGCCTACTTCCTTCTGTCAGGCCCCACCTACCAAGGTTTTCAGCACCTTCCAAAATAGCACCAGCAGCTGGAGACCTCAGCCTTAATACAGGAGCCTGGTAGTCATACATAACATGTTTGCAGGACCCAGGCTAAGCATAAACCTTTATAAGACACAGCTTCCACAACCAGGTGCTGGCCACTCTGTCTCTTATCAACTGTTCGCCACACTGATTACCTTCCTTCCCGCCACATCACCCAGTGTTATTCATCCTTCTGAAGGCTGTGGCCATATTCCCCCGTAAGTTTTTATACTTTCATAAGACAGTTGACCTCAAACAATACTGCTGTATTAGCAAGTGGCCCAGCCAGAGAGTGGCAGCACACTCAGCTGGACCACTAGAACTGATGGAGGGATTTGTCTCAGACATGTGTTAGAGAGCAGAAATGGGAATGGTTTAAAACAAAGCAGGGTTCAAGAATGAATGCTGGATCCTCTTACCATTCCATATCCTAAGACGGAGGGGAGATACTCAAGGAAAGAGTGCAGTGAGAATAGTCTGCCTGACAGGCGCCAGGACCTTTGGGTCAAGCAGAGGAGTAAGTCAGGACAATGGGCTGGTCCCACATTCCTGTCTTAGAAAGCTTCTCATTGGCAAAGACAGACTGACAAAAAGAAATCAGGTAAGCCAGGGGCTGCAGAGATGGAGTTTAGCTGCCATGGCGGGAGCGGAGAAGAAAGGTCTAAGCACAGAAGGTACCAGGGAGCTACCACCCAATCAGATACTTGGTGCCGAGGACTTTCTGCATGCTCCATCTTTGTGTCAAATTCACCATCTCTCCACATAGTTTCCCTGAACTTGCTATGAATACTAATATTTATTTTTCCTCTCTTTCTAGGTAAATATTGAATGGTGATGCACTTTTTTTCTTGTCAACCATGCTTCTTTTAAGGTTTTGAGGGGGAAATAAGAGAAATTACCTCTGCTGTTTAAAGCTGAACATGAAGTCTGCTGTGACGGTATGCTCTGAAGTCTCTGATAGCCGGAGGCTCAACCTTGGCTGTCTTATAGCCAGGAAGAGTTGTCAGCTTCTGAGAGATCTGTCTGCTGAGTTTAGGCTCTGAAGTTTTCAGGGGCCAGTAGGAACAGGACCACTGTCGCGGCAGCTTCCCACAGCTCAGTCTCTCGCGTTTTCCAGGACCAATTCAACACTAGGCCTCTTCCTGCTATACTTCATCTTCTTCTGAAACTCACGACTCACCCGAAGCCGTTGGAGAGTGTCAGCTCTGGAAACAATGCTTCCTAACCCTCAAAATCTAGGAGCACAATCTTTAGCTTCTGCCTGGGGGTACAAATTCTCCAACATAAGAAGGATTTTCAAACACTCTTGGTCCATTTTGTTTTTCTATAACCAAGTGCCTGACCCTGGGTACTTTATAAGAAAAAAGTGTGCTTGTTTTATAATCTTGGTGAGGGGAAAGTGCAATTGGTGAGCCACGTGACACCTGGTATCTGATTAGAAACATTCTGGCTTCATCACCACATGGCCCGGCACAGAAGTAGAGCCAATCACAGAATGACTGTATGTTTGGGCAAGGAAGCAAAATAACAGCAGGGAGTTAAGCTCACTCTTGAAGTGATACTCTCAGAAACTGACCCAAACACAGGGACTTGGCCCATTCTGGAGCTACAACTTTGACTAACCCCTGGGAACAGAGAACCCTGGTTTCCCACAAAGCTCCACCTCCTCAGGGCACCACTGCTCCTCCAACAGCACACTGGGGACCACGCTTCCAGCATGTGGGCATTGATGGGACAGACTGTGTCCAAAGGACAGTATGACCCACACCCTAGAAGCTGTCATTTCATGCTAATTCTTAATTCCTCATGTTGAACCCAAGGACAAGGTCTCCAGCCTGGACCCCTTCTCTGAGAATGTATGCCTTTCTGAGGCTCCTTCATTCCCCAGAAGACTCCCGCTCAGATGGCACATATCAGCATGCCATCAAACTGCCGTCGGTCTTGACTTTTGAAATATTCTTGTGATTTTGATGAAATAGTATAAAATCCCACTTTGTTCTTGGTCATTTTATATTTTCATTTCATTATTATCTCATTTTGTTATTAGAGTTTTAAGCATCTTTGGAATGTATGTTTTTGTTCTTTTGAAAATTTAGAATTAACAGACTGATATCAGTATAAAATTAGGTATGCAGCAAACACTTGTTCTTTGGCTACCTCATGGTTGTTCCAGCCTTGACAGATAGGAAACACTCTCATGCAATTTTTCTACAAGTATCTGCATGTACTGTCTGCTCTCCAGGGTAGGACAAGAAGCAGTTTAAGCAACTGCAATTGCTCCATCTCCATGACCAGGTTTATATGCTAAGAAGTTCTGGAATAGTCTTCTCCCTCCCTTCAACTTTTATGTTATATGTGGGATAAATGCTGAGGATGACACATTTATAAAAATGATTAGTATTATATTTAACTGTTTTGAATATGAATTTGGGAATTTGATAAGCCTGCTTTTAAACTTGAAGTTGGGTAGGTAGGAATCTGTAAAAAGAAATCTTTGTGGTAGGGAAATATCAGTGTTCTTTGATTGCTGGTGAGTGGTGATGCTTGAAAGCCACATACAGGGAGAGGGCGAGGCAGTGTGAGCCCCACTCCTCCTAGAATGCAGTGGTGGCATGTACGGAAATACATATGTAAAACAGATGAGAACCTTGGCAGAACAAATATGAAATCACAGGCTGCTCTGAAGTCTGAGAGGAATCGCATGATGCCTGAGCATGCAGAAAAGAAGCGAGGGAACCATTTATGTGTTTTGATTGGCAGCAGTGAAAAGCCACCATGAGTTTTGCTCTATTGGCAACTAGGAAGGCCCAGGAAATCTAGGAGGAGGAGTGGATTGCTTCAGCCAGCAGCCCACTACAGTTCAGGCTTTTCCCAAATGCTGCCGTGAGTACTGACATGGTGCAGTGGCCTGATACTATAACATATGATCTGTGTGAGACTATAACATATGATCTGTGTGATACTGTAACATATGATCTGTGTCCTGAGGGGAAAAAGAAACAGGCTTCACTTTATTGTAGAAGTAATTTTGTGTATTGTTATATTCCCACATTTAGAACACTGCCTGGTGCTTCCAGAAATAAGCTGTTAATTAGCGGAATAAATGATTTCTTGTCTTTGTCAGTTCTCGTTGTTAATGGTATTTAACTTTAAAAGGGGAAAACAGGCAACAAGGACCTAAGTCAGTGAGTGTAAATGTGCAGTTTTGAGACTGGGCAGTGTGAAGAGCACATGACAACAGGAGATGCCCGAGGCAGGATCTGCTTCCTCGAAGGATGCAGAGCAGCTGCCGAGGGACTGAAGAGAAAGCACAATGATCCCACGAAGGCAGGCTGCATACAACCCAGAGAGCTGCTGGAACTCTGCTGACTGGCATTGCAAGGCTGAACCTGGCATCAGCAAGACGTGAAGCTGCGTTATAAGGGCAATGGCAGAACACAAGTCTAAGTGTGCCGTCACAAATATGTGGAGGCTCTGCAAACTGGGGGACCAAGGGAAGGCTGGTACAATATGGAAAGAACATTTGGCCAGGCAAAGGGTTTTCCAGTAATGCTGCTAACTCAGATAATCTCTACTACCAATATTATTGCTAAATGTAAAGATAATATACTTTCTGTAATATGTCCATAATTATATACATAATTTTTAAATTAGGTAGAAATTAGATTGACAGATGTGTTCTTCTCTTTCCTTCTCTCTCTCTCTCATTTGTGTGTTTGTGTGTGCACGTGTGCGTGTGTGCACATGTGAATACATGCGTGTGTGTGTGTGTGAATGCATGCATGTGTGCATGAATGCATGTGTGTGTTTGCATACTCATGCCCACAAAGGTTTGAAGGAGGCTTCAGACCCCCAGGAACCAGAACTACAGGTGGTTGCAAGCTGCCTGATGTCGATGTTTGAAACTGAGCTCTGGAACAATGGAAGAGCAGTATGCATTCTATTTTTTCTTTTCAAATTGAAATGACTTTTGAATAAGAAATTTGATTATTATCCTTCATATAAACTCATATAGTACAAAAAAGAGAAAGTGGAATTCCTATTTCTTGCCACACTCAATAGGGAGCTTCACCAACAGAAAGGACAAAGTTAGAGATGATAAGAAAGTGATACCGCTCACTAGAACTCTGTCTTCTGCACCGCCGTGCAGAATGGCAGGCCTGCTCTGGGACGATTCCTGGGTGGTAAC
Organism: Ellobius talpinus; assembly: GCA_001685095.1. Lineage (NCBI taxonomy): Eukaryota > Metazoa > Chordata > Mammalia > Rodentia > Cricetidae > Ellobius > Ellobius talpinus. The sequence goes on from LOJH01020457.1 coordinate 17,220, forward strand.
CCAAAGAAGTCACCGGGTACTCATCACTTCAAAAGGATGAGGTAACAACCACTGAGTCATCTCTTCAACCCCAGTTTTGTTCTTTTGAAAGAAGACTTCCTATTGTCCACGCAGAATAGAAGAGGGAGGATCTTACTGCGGCAACAGACATCTTCATCTGGAGGCCTGGAAGGTATTAGCACGGTTTCAAAGCTGGTGGAACTTTGTTATGGAAAGACTTGCTCTGTCAGTTATGTCAAGGGTCAAATGGCATGCCCGGAAGTACAATCAATACATGCAGTAGAGTCCCCGACTGTAAAGCTGGCCCATGAATCATTCACTTACTCAGTTCATTCATTCACTCAACAAACACATCCCAAGTGTTTCCTAAATGGGAGGGATTATAGGCAATGCAAAGAGGAATGATTTACGAACTTCGTAAATTATTATTCATCTTGTGAGGGGAGAGTGCTTCTAGAAGAATCCTGCTGACATTTTTGTGGAAGACTTTTTTTTCTTGATTTTTCAGTGGATCTTATGTGGTATCTTCCTCCAAATATGCCTTCAAAGATCTATTGACTTTTTAACAAAACTACAAGTTTATTAATGAGTATCAACATGTTATTTAGATTTTCCAAATGACTGTTTTTCATCCTTTTGACTAAGATGGAGTGTTAAAAATCCTGTTGTATGCCTTCATTATAATTATGAATTTGGAGAATGTGTTGGCACTGGATGAAACCCTGTTAGAACTGCCTATCTCAGATGCAACCCGGTCTATTAGCTAATTAAGCCAAAACACTTAATTGCCATGATTTAATGGCACTTCTACAAATTCTTAAATATGCTTAAGTATATATGTATATATATATATGTGTGTGTGTGTTTGTGTGTGTGTATGCGTGTATATTTGTGTGTTTGTATGAATACAAACATACATACAAATTTGCAGAAAAGGTAAAGTTTCTCAGAACACCATTTAAACAATCTCTGTTCATTACATGTTTGTGGGTGGGCCTTGGCCCCAACCACACTGAAAACAAACACTCTCACTTCCTATAAAGACTCAAGAAAAGGAGTCAAGATTCTCCTCTTGGTGGGTGCACGAAGAGTCACATTGCGTAACTATGTGCTTGCAGACGGAGGACAAGGTTGTAGTCATTTCATCCCTGAGGTGTTTTGCAGTTTTGCTGTGCTACACTTCATTTAGCTCTGCTGATGCAAGTCCACAGAATATAAATCATGAAAATATTAAATCTGTTCAGGGTCTTAATTTTAAAAAGTAAACAAAATATACTAACCAATTTCCTTTAACCTACTGCTGGTACAGAAAAGTAACTTTTACTTACAATTAAAGAATGAAACATACATCACCGAGAAAAAAATGATTAAATTTTCTCAAAAGACTATTGTCATTTTTTTCAGCAAAATTTTCCTTTTATTTATTTTTATTTTAATGTTGTTAACTGAAATAGAACTGCATCACTTTTCCCCCTCCTTTTCTCTCCTCTAGTCCTGCTAAGGTTTACTCCCTCAAACCCTTTCCATGTATGTGTATGAGTTTGTGCACACATGCACAAGTGTACACACACATGAGGGGGGATTGTCAGAACCTGATTTGTTTTGTGGTGTAATTTCAATGCCAACCACTCTGCATTGAACAACAAGTGTGATTTGACTAGGATAAGGACAGGGGAAATGTTATCTGGATCCCAGTATTTTCTGGTCCTCTAAGATCCCCCAACTTCAGGGTGGGTCCGCTCACAGAAAACCAGCATTGGTATTTATGTACGTGGGACAAGCTAGAAATGTCAATTTAGTAGAAATAATTTTATTTTGCAAAAAAAGTCTAAAAAATTTTGGACTATATACAAGTCAATACTTCTAACATCCAACTGTATTAATGGTAGTATTACATTTTTACATCTTAAATTTATTATTATTATTGTGTGTGTGTGTGTGCGTGCGTGTGTGTGTGTGTATGTCTGTGTGTGTGTGCTGAAGCACGCATGTGAAAGTCAGAGGACAACTTGCAGGAATCCTTTTTCCTTCCATCATGTGGGTCCCGGGGATTGAACTCTCATTATCAGGAAGGCATCCTGATGAGCCATCCCACTTGCTCACTAATAGGAGATTGCTATTAGTGAACTGAGCTTGATGCTCTGCATGTCAAACCAATTGGGTGGTAGCAATTAATGTCCCAAGCTTCTCATTCTGGAGTGGTCCACTTTGAAGTTGCATATGTAACTTGCTACTTTTATGTCCTTATGGTATATCAAATGCAGTACTAAGACTTTTTTTTTTTACTGCAGATATGTATGAGGGTATAAGAGTGGTCTTTATGTTTTGGAAATACCCCCTCAGTGAAGAGAACAGCCATGCTGTTAGCGCTGCCCTGCTGCCATTCGTTCCCAGCATGGCGGGTTCCTACTCAACTTCTTGTTCTTTCCAGCAGTCCAATTCTCCATCATTCAGCTTGAACTTCTGACAGCTCTGTTTTCCCTTTCAGCTCAGGCAATTATTTTTCTTTCTATTTCACAAGGAAGTGAAGCCATTAGACCAAAATACTTTCAACTTCTTGACATGAAGTGGACAAGTTTGTCAGAAAGCACACGTGTGACTTTCCCCTTCTTTACACAAAGTAGGTGGAATTGGCTCTCGGAGAGCTGACCGGGCATCTCTCTCTAGACCCCCTTCTCTCACTTTCTGTAGACCTTGGTATCTTACCCCCGGCATTAAACACATTCAATACTTCCATTAACAGCTACTTTATGAACTCAATGGCTGAATCTCTCAAGCAAATAAAAACTGGAGAAAGGATCCAAGATATGCTTACCAGAAAAACAAATGGAAACTAACAACAGTAACCACAAAAAAGGCATACACACAGACAACAGGTATTTAAAAAGATTTCTAATATCACATCCATCAGCGAACCACAAATCAAATTATCATGAGATTATCAAAACTATAAAAAACATAAAAGACAAATGTTGTCAAGGGCGAAACATGATAAACAAAAGCTCAGAGACAGATACTGGGGTTCAACCTGAAGACCAGAAAAGCTATGCAGCCAACCACTGTCTCTTTCTTCTACTTCAGTCTCAGAATGGTGATCCTGCCTCCAGGAAACCTCAGAATGAGACTGAGTCTCAGAGCTGTCTCTTCCTGTTTTATAATACTCTCTAGTTCTGGGATTAAGGACATGCACCACTACTTCCTGGTTTCTATGGCAAGCTAGTGTGGCTACTGGGATGAAAGGTGTGTGTCATTGCTGCCTGGTCTGTAAGACTGGCCAGTGTGGCTGTTTTACTTTTCTGATCCTCAAGAAAGCTTTATTTATTAAAATAAAAGTGAAATATCTCTACACAATGGTATGGAAGAAAAGACGATCTTTGAATGTGGTTGGCAGAAATGGCATTTAGCACAGCAGTAGAAGATTGCATAGATGTTTCTCAGAAACACAAAAACAGAAGCACAATATCATGCAGTAATTGTACTGACAGAACCACAGTATGACTCAGCAATTGTACTGACAGAACCACA
>LOJH01020458.1:1942-15488 GCA_001685095.1 Ellobius talpinus
CCCAAGAGAATGTTGAGCACTAAAGACACTCCACTTGGAGCTTGTTTTCTTCTTTGCAAAACTGGCCTTTGGGCAAGTAACTGCCCATGCATCAACCACTGACAAAATGCACTATGTCTACACAGGACAAGCAGGATTCAAGAAAAAAGACTCAAATCCTGCCAAGGCAGAGAAAGATGGTTTTAAAAAATTTCCTGTTTCAAAGATGGTCTGTCAGTTACTCTAGGCCTTATCCAAAGTTGGTTGCTCCAACATTGCAAATGAGGCTTTGGGTGATTGCTCAGATTGCCAGTTGTCTACATTTTGGAAGTTGTTTGATTGCACTTCTTGCCTACTCAAGTGATATTATTTCCCTTCTCAGGTCTTTGATGGGGTTGGAGACTAGATAGTCATAGTTACATTCCTCTCATGACTTGGCCATGTTATTTATAATAGAAGACTTAGACTCCTTAGAATATGATAATTATTGAAACTTTGATCATGTTTCTTGCTGGATATTATTTATGCTAGTTGTAATTCTAATTTTATACTTAATATTTGTTCTTATTGTATAAAATTTTGTATTAAGCTTAGAATGCTCTTATTTAAACAAAAGGGAAGGGTGTTGTAGGAAAATCCTTCAGCCAGTAGCTTTTAAGTTACCCACCCACTTGGGCATGGCCTCTTATACTATAAATGCCATTGTAAAGAGTGCTCTTCTCTCTTTTGGCTGTTGGATTCTCTGTTGGAGCAGAGGACTGTGATCTGTGAGTCTACCCCTAAATAAATAACCCTTTAGTATATTCAATTCTGAGCTAGTGTGGGATTTCCTTTTAGCATCCCTCTTTAGTTGCTCTTGGCTCTTTTCACTTATTTTTCTCAAGGTTTTGATGCACTTCTCTGCCCTTTTCAAAACAGAATTCTTGCTCTGTGACCTAATGGACTTTCTTTGATGACTTCACAGAAGACAATGAACCTGCATGATTATACACCCACAGATTTTAATGACAAGCATTTGCATATGATATTTCTGGGAGATATTTATCAACCTTATCAGTTTCTAAAACCTTCTGAGCCTCTGAAAATTTCAGGATAGTCCTCATTTTTAGTTTGTCGCTTGATCCATTATTTTTATACAGAATTCAAATGTGAGCTGCATCCTCTACTGGCTTTTAAATCGTTCTTCCTTCCTCACTCTTGCTGGATATTTCATTAGTTGAAATCCTTCACTCTATGCATTGTTCACATGTATGGGTAGCCTCATTAGACTAAATTTGTTATATGCAAAAAGATGTTGTATTTCTGGGTTGGTACTTAAATATTACCATTCTTACAAGATGTGGTCATTACAATAAAGAAACTGAAGCTGAGTTCAATATGTATGAGATTCTATCTGCATGCACATCTATTATATGCATGAAGTGTCAATTGAGGGGCCATAAAGGTGCATGCGGAATTGGAGTTAGCAATATGTGAGCCATCAAGTGGATAATGGGAAAAGAACCCAGGCCCTTCGGAAAAGCAATAAGTGTGCTTAATCATTGAGCAATCTCTTCAGCCTCCTTGCTTTTTGAGGAAGGGAATGGGACAGGGCTCTGCTGTGTATCTCCAGCTGACATGGTTACATCTCAGGCTAGCCAGTCAGTCATGGATCACCCTCCCTCCCAAATGCGAAGTTTTAACTTGTTGTGCAGCTGTTTCCTCTAAACAAACAGTTTCTCCCAAAGGAAGGAAAGAGAGTACTAATTTTCAGTAAAGTAAATATAGCTTAATAGGCTAACTTAGTAATTTAAACTTACAGGAATCACAAGGCCTTGTGGTTGGTTGTTTTTTAGTCTGACTCGGGGGTGTCTGCCACCTAGCTCCCAAATAAATACTTGAAGTTTTATATTTTCTTATAAATGCCTGGCCATAGCTTGGCTTGTTTCTTGCCAACTTTTCTTAATTTAAATTGCCCTGACTACATCTTTCCTGTGGGATTTTATCTTTCTCTACTTCTGTATGCCTTTCTTTACTTCTTACTCCATGTCTGACTGGGTGGCTTGGCACCAATGTCCTCTCTCTCTTCCTTTTCTCATTCCATTATCTCTCCTTTTTCTCCTTCTATTCATTTTCTCTGCATTCCAGCAATGCCTATCCTTTCTCCTGTCTTGCTATTGATGGCTCAGTTATTAGACCATCAGGCTTTTTAAACAGGCAAAGTAACACAGCTTACAGAGGTTAACAAATGCAACATAAAAGAATGTATCACATCTTTGCATCATTAAACAAATGCTTCACAGCATAAACAAATGTAACACATATTAAAATAATATTCTAAACAAGTCCTGGCTTCAAGATTATCAAAGCAATGAAATTGCTGGAGCGATTGATCAGCTCTAGTTGAGCTGCCTGCAATGACAGTGAGCTTCAGAACTGAGTTGTCACCCACACAAAGGTGGTTTTTGATTGAATTTGTATCCAGTAATGCAGCTGCCTTTGAGTCACCCATACTCTTAAGAGACCTACCATCCACACTCTAATAAGGCACCCCAAAAATTAAATAAAAACTTCTCTGGCTGAATTGTGTGGAAAGGTTTCTTTAGTTTGTTGTTTGTGCTCTATCTATAGCGAATAGCTATCTGCTTATATATGCCCAGCTCACATCATGCAGCACAGGTGCGTGGCTCCACAGCCAGCTAGGGATTCTGCTTTCTCTGTATATTTTCTAGCCCTGTAACTCCATGTCACTTCATGGTAGAGAGTTTGTTCTTGGTATCATTTGCAGTACAGGAACTGAATCAGGTCCTTTGACATGCAAAAAAAAACCAAAAAAAAACACTTTAACAATGACCTACATTTTCTTGTACTTTTAAAAATGAAATAAATACCAATTGAGGTATGATAGCACATGCATTTAATCCCATCATTTGGGAGGCAGATACTGGAAGATCTTTTTGGGTCTGAGGCCAAGAATTCAAACCAGAATTCTAGAAAAGCCAGGCTGTTACACAGAAAGTCCCTGGCTCAAAAAACAACTACAACAAAACAAACAAACAAACCAATTCCACAGAGAAAAACAATTTTAAAAGTGTCCATAATATGATTTTGTAGTAAAATATAAGACATCCAGTTAAAAGGAAATATAATGAATTAACAATTAAATTGCCCTTAAAGTAGAAGTTTATGATAAATAATGAATATTTTGGCACAATTATATCTTATTTAATAATTAAACATCTATATTTCCTTTTCTGAATTTAAATTTTATATCTTGTTTGCATTTATTTATTCAGATAATTTAGTTTATGACCGATATTATTATTTTATTATACTACCTTCTTTTTAAAGGATACTCAGTAGTAAAGTATAAGTTATACATAAACATAAAGGATATAAAAAATTATCAATATAATTCATCTTTAAATGTATTTTTTTTCCAAGACAGGGTTCTTAGTAGCTTTGGAGCATGTCCTGAAACTAGCTCTTATAGACCAGGCTGGACTTGAACTCACAGAGATCTGTCTGCTTCTGCCTCCTGAGTGCTGGAATTAAAGGTGTGTGCCACCACTGCCTGACTTGAAATATTTTTTAAAAAATTTGACTTTTTAAGCCTGAATTTTAGTTTTATTTTTCACTTCTTAAGATATATTTTGATTCTCAGAATAAGTTGGTAGGTTGTTTCTCTTTTTATTCAATATATATATATATATATTCTGATTTTTAAAACTTTTACTTTTGCTATCTCTTTCTGTGTCAAAATCATTTAAATATTCATGCTAAAGACATGACCACTGATGTGACTAACAAAACACCTGCTTTCAAGTGACAAATATACATGGTAACAGATACAGAAAATCACACGTAGATTTTCTGAGAGCAATAAGTGCAGAAGGAAGATGAAGATGGTACAGTAACAAGGACAGAGTAAAAAGGGGGGTTTAAGAAGGAGACCACAGCTATGTAGAAAGAGGTTACTGATTTCAAGTGAGGGCGGGTTGTATTGCTACAGACATAACAGAGATAGTAAATATAATTAAACCATTATAAATATATTTAACACTTTTCTTGGATGTCATGTGGAAAGTTAAATTTAATGGGAAAAACTATTATAATGGAGGGATTTGGGTTTCTGTATGATAATATGCTAGACATTTTGAAAATGAAATGATTAGATGAGAGGATATCTAATTTAGATGGGATTTATGTAATGTCAATTATAAATGTCAGCTTATCATTTTTGTCTTATCATTAGAAAAATTGATTAATCTGAGTGCTAAGATACAGGCCTCAGAAAAACCTAATGAAACAGATCACAGAGAGATTAACACCCAGACAGAAGAATTTAACAAAAAGTCAGTTTCAGCATTACATTATAAGACTAGAGAGAAGCATCCTAAGGTTGTCAGACAACAAACCTTAATATCACGTAACCTTACAGAAATTGCCAGATGCAAGAGGCTCTGTTACAGCTAATTGGACTCCTGTGCCATTGTTAGATTTAAAGTGATTCAAGGAAGAAACAGTCTCATAATGCATGCCTTCACCTTTTTTGTGAAGTAAATGTTAAACTCATAGTCAGTTTGTAATAGAATTATTCCTAATGACTGGAAAGATATGGTTAATGGAATTTTAGAGAATGGTACACAATTACAATGGAGTACCTGGTTCAAAGAAAAAACTAAGATTATTGAACAAACGCCTAAAGCCAGAGGTAGGGACAACTCGCAAGATCAGATTCTTGGAGAAAGAGACTATGCTGCTATAGAAAGGCAAGCTGTGTATGGTGACCACACCCTGGATTTATGCTGAGTAGCAACATTGAATGTTTGGGACAGAATTGAGGAAATACAAAAGAAAATTGAATCATTTACTAAAGTTATGTAGGGCCCAAAAGAAGCCTTTACAGATTTCTCACAAAGATTGACTTCAGCAGTAAATAGAAGGATACCAGATTCAGAAGCTAGGCAAGTAGTAATTGAATCTCTGACTTTTGAGAATGCCAATTCTCTTTGCAAAAGGATAATTAAGCTGTTAAAGGCAAGGCCAGCACCTTTGGAGGAATAGACCCAAGATACAATTAATATAGAATCTCATGAGCATGATGTTACATGGACAGGAGAGGTGATTGCCAGAGGTTTGGGGAAAAAATCAGAATGTCAAATGTGGCAAACAAAGTCAATTTAAAAAGGATTGTAGACAGAGCATTCCTAGGCAGAATGTTTTTTTCTAACAATAATCCATTCAGAACACCCCTCCCTTATGGATTATGCAGAAAGTGTGGCAAAGGCAGGCATTGGACTAATGAATGTAGGTCAACTAGAAATACTCATGGTAATCTTTACCATCAGGAAACTCTGTGAGGGGCCTCTTGCAGGCCCCTATGCCAAATCTAGATCAGTCATTTCCTGACATCATAAAAGAACTCCTTCCCAGAGAAATTAAAGAACTAAATGCCTATTGTAAGAAATAATACTGCTGTGGATAATAGAACAGCTATAAAAGAGAGAACAAAAAATTAAGGAGAAATCATAAAGTGATTATTTTGGCAAACTTCTATAAATGACTAAAGACCACGATTAAATATATGAAAAATTATCTTGATATTTAAGGTCTGGTAGACACAGGTGCAGATGAAACAATACTTTATCAGAATCTTGGCACCAAAATTGACTTCTTCAGGACATAAATGTCCAGTTTTTAGGGATTGGAATTTTGTCTCAGGTAAAGAAGAGCATGAGATCGGGTGAATGTATAGGGCCAAAAGGACAGAGAGGAACATGAAAACTATCTGTAGCTAACATAGCAATGAATTTGTGGGGAAGTGGTTTGTTATAGCAATGGATTTCTCAGATTTGGTGGAGGGGGCAAAACAATGATCACCAGCTGCCCAAGTACTAAAAATTATGCTTCCAAAATCTCTTGATGTCGATTCCACATGCAGTACAGTCAAGTTGCCCTATGTGTGCCACTCATGACAGAAGCCCTTTTTATAGGAATACTCATATTAACATTTCCCAATCTTAGAAACTAATCATAGATTAAAGTGTGGTTTTTGGTAAAAATATTAGAAGGTTATATAAAGAGCAGTCTCCAACCATTCTGAATGTACAAGAACAGGGCACAATAGCTGGTGATATTTCAAAGGCCCCAAGAGCCCTCCCTATCTTTAAAATGGTTAACAGACAAACCAGTATTTGTTAAGCAATGGCCTTTAGCAATAAAGAAACTGCAGGAGCAACTAGATGCTTAACATATTGAATAACCAACCAGTCCTTGGAATTCTCCTGTATTTGTTGTTAAAAAGAAATCTGGAAAATCAAGAAGAATAACAGATTTAAGAACTGTTAATAAGGTGATTCAGCCAATGGACTCTCTACAATCTGACATACCTTTGTCTTCTTTATTGCATAAATAATGACCTCTTTTAGTTACTGATTTAAAAGATTGTTTCTTCAGTATATCTTTACAAGGAAAAGACAAAAATTTGCCTTCAGGGCATTTACTAATAATAATTCTCAGCTTGTTAAAAGATACCAATAGAAGATTCTCATAGAGGAAATGTTAAATAGCCCCACTCTGTGCCAATATTTTGTAAGCCATTGAAAATGAAATGTAACCAATTTCTTGAATCTATAGTTTATCATTACATGAATATTTTGCTATCTGATTCAAATGTAGCTGCTTTAGAAAGAATGTTTGAAGAAGTAGAGAAAATTTTGCCTTGTTGGGAATTACAAATTGCTACTGAAAATGCAAATTCTGTCAATTATTTAGGTTATAAAATGAGTCATAGAAAATTAGAACTCAGAAGGTAAAAATTAGGAGAAATCAATTGCAGACTCTTAATGACTTCCAAAGATCACTAGGAGACATTTCCCAGTTATGGCCCATTATTGGTATAAAACCTGATGAGTTGATTAATTTACAAGACTATATATGGTGACAAAGACTTAAATAGTCTCAAAGAATTATCAGTAGAAGCTGAGAAAGAATTGACATTGATTGAAGAAAAAATACATAAAACACATGTACATCATGTCCATCTGAATCTTAGTATTCTGGTTATATTATCCTTCAAATATTTCTATACAGGGATGTTAATGCAGATGGAAGATATTATCTTAAAATTAACCTTTTAACCATATAATCTGAATAAAAAAATAAAATTTATGTGGAAAAGGTCTCTAAGTTCATTCTTAAAGGAAAATTGAAACTTCATCAATTAGCAGGAATAGACCCAGCAGAAATTATAGTACAATTCACTAATGATGAAATTAACAAATTTGGGAAGAAAGTGAAGCCTGGCAAAGAGCTTGTAGTAATTTTGGGGGAGAGATTAGCAACTATCACCAAAGTGAGAGAATTCAGTTCATAAAGAGAGCTAATTCTATTCTTTTCAACATTGTTTGAGTCACACCAATAACTAGAGCCCCTACATTCTATACTGATGCAAATAAATCAGGAAAGGCAGGATACAAATCAGAAAAGTTAAGTAAAGTGAATCAAAGCTCTTATAATTCTGATCAAAAGTCAGAGTTTTATGTTATTCTCATGGTACTAAGGGATTTTAAAGAACATCTCAACATAGTTACCAATTTAGAATAGGCAGAAAGAGTTGCATTACATATTGAAACTGCTGAATTTTTTCCAGATGATACAGAATTGACTTCACTATTTATTCAGATCCAAGATATAGTCATGATTAGGCAACATCCCATATACCTAACACATACACAATCCATATGGGTCTGCCAGGTCCTCTAGCACAAGGTAATCCAGAAACTGATCAATTACTGTTTGAAAATGTGCTAAAGGCCTCAGAATTTCATAAAAAATCATGTCAAATAGCAAAAGTTTAAAAAGGGACTTTTACATTATATGGAAACAAGCAAAGAAGGTTGTAAAGAAATGTCCTACTTGTTCTTTATACAACCAAATATCACTACCTCCAGGAAGTAACCCAAACGATACTCAAAGGAATGAAATCTGGCAGGTGGATTGTTCTATTTTGTAGAATTTAGAAACCTAAAATATGTACACCACACCATTGATACCTATTCAGGTTTTCAATGCCTAACTGCTTTGAGTAAAGAAAAAACTGCTTCGGTAATCACACAATTTCTATAAGTTATGGCCATCATGGATATACCTGTAAAAATAAAGACACATACTGCTCCAGTGTATGTCTCTAAGTAAATTAAACAGCTTTTGCATATTATAATATAAAGCATATTGCCGGTATACCACACAATCCTACAAGACAGGCAGTTACAAAATGATCAAATCAAACTCTAAAGAATATATTAAATAAACAGAAAGGGATGACAAATGCCCCCAGAAATAGAGTGCATAATGCTTTTTTAACTTTGAGTTTTATAAATGTTAATGGGAAAGAACAACAGCTGCAGAGAGACATTGGATATCAGAAAGAGCTACAGAACTAAGTCAGCTAATATACTTTAAGATGTACAAAACTCAGAATAGAAACCAAGATGTATGTTATATTAGGAAAGGAGTTTTGCTTTTGTTTCCACAGGAGAAAAAAAGCTATGGATATAATCAAAATTAATAGAGATTTAATTTGAATAAGACACACTTCTTAATTAGAAGATATGATACTTCAATCATTATGACCTTTTAATCTGAACTAACCTATAAAACTAACAAATGCTTTCATTTGATCAGATATACCTTGTCAAAAGAGAATCTACCCAAAATTAGGGATGGGGAAGGGTTTTATTTCTGTCTTTTCAGAAGAATAAAGGTATCCAGCTAAGGAATATGAAGACTATTGGGCAAATGAGACATCTGAAGAAAAGGTACAAATCATCCAGAAAAAAATGTCATAAGAAAAAGAGTAAAATGGTCTATTGGTATATCACATCTCCAACAGGATAAAATTTCATAAATCTTTCCAAATGTTTGTTTTTGCTGTTCTCTACAGACATATAATGAAAATATTCTTTTTGTAATCCTAGTCCAATTAAAGACTAAACTGGCTTTGAAGTTGGAATGTGGCTCTCTCCTCTAAATTGAAGCATGCTTATTACAGTAAAATACAAAATCTCTGTCTAATGTCAGAAGTACCCTATATGAGACAGAAGAAAAACAAAAATTTAAAGATTATTTTATTGCATCTAATCTCATAATCCTTTGACATCTTTTTCTTAAGGTTTAAGATTTATAAGATTAATACATATATATATATATATTAAGCTTTTGTTGTATTATTAATGGTCATATAAAGTATTCACTAATTCTAGAGAAAAGCTTCATCTACCTTCCTGTACATGATTTTGCTGTTTAGTCTCTATCAGTTTTCTGCAGTGAACCAGGAGCCTGCCTAACAGCAACCTTTAAAGTCTCCATAAGGAGGATGGAGCCCCACAACAATAACTCCTCCAAAACTATGATAATACCACCAAGCTGAAAAATACCACCTGAGGATTGATTTTGGACTTCAAACATCTCAGAATAATTTTGAGGCAGCTAGCTGAGATGATTCAGTCTTACAGACTATTCTAGCCAGGACATTAGAGAAGTCCTGCACTTTTATATATAGACTGGACAAAAAATGATACAGCCACCTTGCCCAGAACTTGACAGTTAACCCACAATTTTCCTTTTCAGGATTCTGTAAAGACACCTTTGCCCCCAGACAGCAGGAAGTAAATTTAGAATACAATACCCACATTCCCAAGAGGTGGGGTAGGTGGTATTTGGTCATTCAATGGATTATGGATATTTGTCATGGTTTAGGGGACTAGTTACAAATCATTGGTAATGCTCAGTTAATATAATTTCCTTCTGAGTCTCTGTGATAGTTGAAGACTATATAGTCATAGTTGTAATCTCCCTTGTTTAGGAGACTTAGAAAAGAAATTCACAAAAGAAATCTGAAGTATATAAGGTTGAGAGATATCAAAAGATAATTTTGGATGGTATGCATGCTGCCATGAAAAGTAAATTAGGCACAAAAATTTGGTCTTATCAAGATAGGATAGATGTGGAAGTATTTTTTCTGAATTTGTCAAATGCAAATGGACTAGACATTGTTGATGTATTTGTTGCCTGTATATATTGCATAGTTTTTCTTATATTATTTATAGCCTTATTTTTTTAGCCATAAAATATAGTGATATGTTATTATTATTATTTTTTTACTGAATACCAGAGGCAAAACTAAAGCCACTAGAAGTAAGGTGATGGTGACACACACCTTTAACTTCAGGATTTGAGAGACAAAGTCAGATGGGTCACTGTGAGTACAAGGCCACCCTGGGCTACACATAATCAATGTAGAAACAAATCTAGGTGGTGGTAGCTCCCACCTTAATCCCAGTCCTAGGGAGCCACGTGACTTTAATCCCAGCACTAGAGGGAATACAAAATGGCAGAAGAGAGAATCTTAGTCTGTTAGTTTGCAGTCACCCAGCCTTGGTAGAGGTGGCTTCTCTAGTGGCTAGGCTGTCTTGCTTTTCAGGTTTTGGAGTGGAACCCATATTTCTGTCTCTGGTGTTTTTATTATTCATGCTGCAGGATAACAGCAAAAATAGGGAACCATCCACGTGGCTCTTCTGGTAGCCCAGAAGACAAAAACTTTATGGATACATGAGGATGTAGAAACTGGAACTGATGTCTCAGAATTGAAATCAGGATTCGTTCTTCACGTCATAGCTAACAGGCTGTGTGTGGATAGAATACAGAGCGTACACCAAACTCCATGGTAACAAGCCTCTGATGAACACCCTAGTTGTAGAGCTTGTGTCATGATCGAGAGAAGAATAACAACATATGTAGTCTTTGGATTGGAGCCTATGTGTTTGGCTAGAGATGTTGTTAAAATTCCCTGGGACCAGAGGAATCGCCCTGCTTTCCCTGATGTATTAGTGTACATATTGGCAGCACGTTTCAGGAATACTTGTCCCCTTTTAAGCTGTGTGACAATACTTATGATTCATTTATGCCTGAGGCCAATAATTTTCATCTTCACTGTATTGATTTGATACCCTCTCACAGGTGTCTAATAGGTGATAATTAAACAGCATGCAGTTCATTATCCAGGCTAATTCCTCTGGGTAAACACGTATAATTAACCATATTATTTTCTAAAATATCTTGTTACTTTCAGCCACATATTCCTTCTCCAAATTTTAAATTGACTTTGAGGATAATAAATTATATTTTATATAATCCAGTACAATTCCAACTCTCTCTGAATACAAAACAAATATACATGAATCATGATAATGAACTGAAAAAATTCATGTAGAGGGGACAAAAAGCATCTGAAACGTTATAAAGTTCCCCCTCAGTTGTCTTTTATCAGCTATATAAATTGTCAAGCTGTAATAAGAAAACCAACTTCTGCAAATGTTACTCACACTGATATTGGTTTGTTTACTTCTGCAGGCACCTTGGATTTTGAGCACTAGGCAAGTTAATCTGCAAAACAAATTGCTTTGTTCTCCAAGCAGAGGCAGCTTTTCATCCCTGCTTGTCATCTCTCTCTATAGATCATAGCTCATGCAAGGATTTTGTCCATCTTGATTAAGAGAGGAAGGGGGAATTCTGTCAGTAAAGTCAGTGCCATACCAGTGGAAAAGATAGCAATGTGTTAATAATACTCTTCCACAATTGGTGTGCTGCCATAATGGGACATGCCCTATTGTCTCTATGGTTAATTTGTTAGCAATACTGTTCCACAATTGGTGTACTGCCACAATGGGACATGCCCTATTGTCTCTATGCCTGGGGAATTTCACTTTCATCACAGATGTTCTGCTATCATCAACATTTTAGAAGAGTAATGAGAAACAAGAGTATGTCTTAATGCATTTCCCTTCAACAATCTTATAAGGGTGCAAAAGAACTCACACCACAAGTATAAGATTTTACACCTTTTTTGTAGAGGCACATGAGGACTTACTTGTAAAATTCTTAGAAATTTGTGTGAAACACACAAACCATCAAATACAGATAAATATATTATTTGCACATGAATCTACTGATATTTTAATTATTGTCCATGGTCCTATGAACTGTCATTCAGCACCCCACTGGCTATTCAGGTCACAGCCTGATGGGGCTTCCTGTCCTGTGGCTCTTGTTCTGATCTAGCTACAATATGTATATTTAAATTAAGTCTCTACCATCCTATTTATCAATGTGACTCAGGAGTCAAAGGTTGGGGTAAAACCTGCTATCTCAAAAAGCCGGAGTAGCTTTTTGGCCAGAAATATTGTGAAAGAGATTTGTCTTTTCCTTGTCCCAGAACCAAGAGAGTGCAAACTCCAGTGCCCACCCATTCCTTCCTGTGTGTCTTTTCTATCCAAATTGCTGGCTTCTCTATGACCAATTTCAGCCAGCTAGTAACTGACTCTGCCCCATCACTCATGGGATAATTTTATTGGGCAGTGTTTGGAGTGTCAGAGTCCTATCAAAATATCCCACAGAAATATTCTATAATTAAAGTAGGAATGTAATTTCTGGGGGCATTTCTTGGAATCTAATAATTGATGCTAAGGTGGCTTACATCAGAGTCCCACAGCTGGTGGTGTTCTAGTCAGTGTTAACTGACTCCTTGCAGGAGATAAAAGGCTTTGTTTTAACATGGACATTCCTCACATTAATTCTTTACAGTCTTTCTGGTTCAGGCTGTTGTTATGACCAGACAGAAGGATGGGCTCAGTGAGCTTTCAGAGAGGCTGACAACACAGACAGACCACTCAGTGCTGCCATTCATGGCTGCCACTCTCATCGTAGTTCTTAAGGTTGAGAATTTTGTGGTTTGAATGTGCAATGTCACACACAGGTTCATGTGTTTGAAATCTTGTTCCCCAACTATTGGCAGTGATTTAGAAGGCTGTGAAACCTTTAGAAAATGGAGCTTTGGGGAAGTGAGTAAATTATTTTAGTACAGGCTTTGAGTGACTATGTAGTCTTTACCTATTCATCCATCTATCCATCCATTCATCCATCTACCTACTTTCCTACCTACCTACCTATATATCTATCCATCCATCTCTGTCTTCTATATACATATCTAACCTTTCATCCTGCCACCTAATCCTTAGAATGACAGTCCAGATGTACTAGTGGGGTTTCTGCTCCTATTGTATTTCTGTCAAAAACCACAAATCTCACAATTTTGGATACCAGAATCACTGTGTTGTCTTTCATTCTTGAGATTAAATGTAGTTTCTTAGAGTTGGTTAAATTGGGATACTTGAATACATTTTGAACCTTTTCTGCCCATTTTTGTAGGCATTTTAGGCAGAACCTGGGCAATGTTTGCTCTAGGATAAATTTCAGAACCTGAAATGTGAGCCTCTTGTGTACTGATACTCTGTATTATGAACTTCTTGACTTCGGAAGTTTTGAAAAAACATTCTGTCATACTCGATCTTTTTAGGTATTGTTGCTTACTCCTCTTTTCCATCCTCACAAGAGCTCAGGAGACACTAGATAACATTTATGATTCTTTTCTGACTAATCAGTGGAGACAGTCAAAATCCACTTTTTGGGTAACTTATAATCTAAAAAATTAATTCCTAGGATGTGTGTGTGTGTAGCAGAGAGAGAG
>LOJH01020459.1:0-15251 GCA_001685095.1 Ellobius talpinus
CGAGCGCTTTTACACACTGAGCCTTCTCTCCACCTCGCAAAAGTCTCCATTTTTAAAACTCAGGACCAGGGGAGGTGAGAGCTCATTGGAAGCTAATTGAACAAAAACTAAAGCTTTGTTAGTATTAAGAAGTATGGGCCTACTCCTCACAATACTAAATATGGCACTTATCGCGGGGCTGGGGCAGAGTAAAAACAGAATGCCCACGTTCTGGCCTCCTCCCTCAAGGTTACTATCAGTTAGTCCTTCCCTGCCCTCCCAGCGGTTGCCATTCCAACTACTAAGTCTTTTCTTCTTTTTAATTCTTCTAGACATTACATCCCAACTGCAGTTTTCCCTCCCTCCTCCCCACCCAACCCCGCCCCCCATCCCTTATCTGTTCCTCCTCTGTTTTTCTTCAGAAAATGGCAGGCCTCCCATGGCTATCAACCAACTGCTCTCTAGAGCTGCCCGGAACCGGATCCAAACAGAAGCCAAGGCATTCTAGGAACTGTTTCAGCTGCAGCCCGGAAACGACAGCTAACCACAGCTAATCTCAGCACCGCTCCGTCCCCCAAAGTCACGAATGACCCACCTACCAACCCAGGAAGTTTAAGATTTCCAGACCCCCACTCGCCATGAGCCCAGGGTCTCTTTGGGAGCAGTGGCTTTGGTTCCCTTGGAAGTTTCTGTAGCTCCGCGCCTGATGGATGCTCCTTTTGATGTACAGCTACTCCTCCACCTCTGGGGGACACCCAAGGGAGTTAAATTCCCACTGCGAAAACAAAACCCGCTGAACTGAAAGAGACGCTGAGAGCGAGTGCCCACAGGAGCCGTGCCTCATTCCCAAAGGGGAGCCGGGTCCATTAAAGCTTCACACAGCTGGCTGCTTACTGGTCTTCATTTTCTACTTCACTCGGCCAACTAAACAGTGTCCTGGAGAGAAGGGCCCTACAGAAGGGACTGATAAAATTGAACATTTCCCTCTCAGTCCCCTTTGAAGCATATCCTCCAGGCTGGCTCAGAGAAAGAGGCAGCTTCACGGCTTTCTTCCTCTCTTTCTTTTCTTTTTCTTTTTTTAAGAATGGGAATGCAATCTAGGACAGATCAGACCCAGGGCCTTTAAAAGACTTGGCACCTCGTTCATTTCTGCTTATAGCCACTAAGGGCCTTCTCCACTGTGCTCTCCTCCTGGATCATAGCCACATCCCCTTGATAAGAAAAGGAAGTGGGGAAAGCAACAAAGGACACCTCTTAATTTCAATTCACTTTAATGAATACTGCCTGTGAAGGAGAAACTCACCTGAGGGGGGGCTGCAAAATAGGGGCAAGCCAGCCTTTGTTCTCAGGAGTCCTCAGCTGCGGGAGACTCAGGCAATGCACAAAAACAGCCAGCCCAGCCTGGTACTGGGGTGTGGTGGGCACCTGGCAAGAGCATGGCAGGGAAAAGAGATGGATTTAAGGCCTCACAAAAAGGAGTGGCACTGGGGTATCTGTGGCTCAGGCTGTCATGTTGTGTGTGGGGTGGGGGGAGTCCTTTATTGTTTCATATGTGTTTCTCACTTTGTTTTCTTTCTTTTTTTTTTCAGAATCAAACACCGCCCTGCCCCGTCCTCCCCTGGAGTTACGAAGCTTGAATAACCCTGTGAACCTGTCCAGGGCCTCCCACTCTGACTCTGGAAAAAAGACAGCATTGGTCTAGCCTTTTCTGTAGATCCTTCTGTCTGTGAAGGGGGCAGCATGGCTCCTAGAACTGGGCTCTGGGAAACAGCCAGGAGCAAAACACCCGCTCCCACTCTCACAGAGCTTCCAAAAGCAGGGCTTGTGTGCAGAGCTTCCAATGTGGGCTAAGGATATTAGCTCAAGCAGTGCCTGCCTAGAATGCACAAGGTCCTGGGTTCAATCCCCAGCATGGCCAAATAGAATACTAATAATAAATACACACTCTGGAGCGGGGTTGACAGAACTGGCTTGTCTTTACCATCCTTGAGACCTTAGGTCAATCGAGCCGGTTGTGACACCATTTGCTGATATATAAAATAAGGACGGTGAACCCCACACCCAAGGCCTGTGAGGTAGCAATGAGAGGTGCTATGTGAGTCAGCATTCACTACTGGCTGAGTGGGATTTTAGCACTGCACATTTTGGCACCTAATGGTGACACTGACTACAAACTGTGCCTTGCTGTTTTCAAATTTGTTGCACATACATCTGTCTCACTTCACTCACAGTCTCCCAACCCTCTTGAGGACAAAGCAGCCCCGCATAGCGTAAGGATTTAATGAATAGCTGGCTTTGGGTTGCAGGAGAACGTGGAATTTTTCTGCAGAAACACTGAAGTTCCCATCTGGGGCAAGCGTAAAGAGAGCCTGAGAATTTCCGTGGCTGAAATGCCAAATGCACGTGTTTGCTCAGCAGATAAAGTGCGTTCCAATTGGGCTGTGACAGCCTCCTGTGACAGATCGCCTGTGGAGCAGAGGAGAACACAGCTGAGTAAACCAGGGTGTAGGGAGGATGCTCGGCAGGAGGAGAGACCGGGCCAGTGAGAACTGAAACCTCGGGGCTGTCCAGGTGGGGCGTGATAGCTCTTCAGGTGGGGTGGTGCCCTAGAGATGCCAGGATGTGCTTGCATCAGGACCAAATGGAAAAGCAACCAAATGGCAAAACCACCAGCACAGTGAGTAGGGAAGGTAGTGATGGATAAGGGTGTGACTGAGCCCAAGGATTCCCCCCTGCCCCGCCTCCTCAAAGATGCCACAGAGCTGCAGCCACAGAAGAGAAACCAGCTGAGATCACAAAACGGTGCTTTTACCTAGTTTTTACTTTTTTATTACGTGTGTGTGTGTGTGTATTCACGGGTGTACGAGCACATGCAGCAGCACAGGTGTAGAGGTCAGAGGACAACTTGCAGAAGGAATCATTTTTCCTTCTGCCGCGCAGCTCCTGGGAATCAAACCCGGGTCATCAGGCTTGCAACAAGTGCCTTTACCTACTGAGCCGCCTCACGAGCCCAAAAAATGGCTCTTTTTCCCCCCCAAGACAGGGTTTCTCTGTGTAACCACCCTGTTTGTACTGGAACTCACTCCAATAGACCAGGTTGGCCTTGAACTCACAGAAATCTGCCTGCCTCTGCCTCCCAAGCACTGGGATTAAAGGGAAAATGGCTCTTTGACGGGTGATCCTTGCAGGGGCTGGCAGCTGGAGACAGCTGAAAACCATTTTCCAGGCTTGGGTGGAGCTCTGAAGGCAAGAAAGCTACTGTGTAAACAGGCTTGGTAGTGTGCAGCTGCCAGCTCTGCACTCAGAAGACTGAGGCAGGAGGATCTCCAATTCAGCCTCCTACGTGTGATGGTTCATGCCTTTAATCCTGGCACTTTGGAGGTAGAAGAAGGAAGGTGGAAAGGAAAGGGAGACAGAGGGACAGGGAGACCAGACAGACAGAGATCTATTGTGTAATATGTAAGGGAAGTACCCATGCCCAGTCCACTAATTTTACCAGCAAGGAAGTGCAGAGAAATGACTTGACCAAGGTCATGCAGCTGAGAGACTAGAAATGCTCACCCTCTTTCAAATCCTAGCTCTTAGCTCACTCTTGAGGCAAATCTTTCAGCAACAAGGCCGTCTCTGTAACGAGATCAGCCTCCCTCACCCCAAGTGACTTCCATATGTGATGCTGTCCCCTTCCAACCTCAGGCGCATAGCCAGTCCCTTTTCTCCCCTCTGAGTCTGACCATGTCTTTCAAAGCTGGGAAGACCTTAGCCATGAGCCAACACCTTCCTGTCACAGACACCTCTGCTGAGGTTGTCTCTCATCACTACCATCTTCACGTTACTGTCAGGACCAACGCTATCATTTGCTCACCCACGACAGTGACGCCCAAGCAGTTCCGCTCTCTCTGGCTGCTAAAGCTGCTCCCCAGTACTAGATGAAATAGAGCGGGTCAGCTGCTCTGCCCCTGACAGACACCACAGTCTTCAGCCAGCTGTCAAGAGCCAGGCACCGGAAGAAAACAAGCAAGTTGGTGCTGGCTTAGGGCTGAGTCATAAAGACTCAGTCTGAAGGAAGGTGACTGGCTCGCTGGTTTGGTGAGCAGACAGCTCTCTGAGGCTGAGGGAAAATCACTCCCTGCCCTTCCTACTGACAGGAAGCCAGCAGGATAGGTAATCCGCTGAACCCAGAGGTGAGCCTCAAACTGGCATTTTATTGCTGATCTTTAAAAACTTCCCTTCCTGGCCAATCCTCTGTTTTATATCGTTTAATTGTTTTTAAATTGTGTGCTCTGCGCTAGGGGTGATTTTTAAGGCCTTAGGGCAGCACTTTATGAAGTGCTAAGTAGGGAGCTGTGTTTGCCTCCCCACAGGATGTGGGCGGAGCGAACCCTCTGGCAATGTCAGGTGGTATATTCTGGCTGCATCCCCTGTTCCCTCTCAATGCCACTCTGGCCTCTGACCAAGTCTGAATCAGAAGTTTGGAGGGCAGGGAGAGGGTAGCTAGAGGCTTTTCAGAATGCTTCAGTTTTGCTACTGCCCTGGCCAGCCAAGTCGAGCCAGCTTAAAAAGACGAGCACCTGGAGGGGTTGTCCTTTCTGAAGATTTAGAGAATGTGTTGCTCCTTGGTCAGGAGGAGAAAAGTGCAATTAATAAGAAAATTTTAGAATACCAAGGCCTAAAGGCCATCCAGCTGTTTCTAGTGTAAGCAACGTCAACAAGGAAGGTCACAAACATTCAAAAAGGAGCTGTGGTTTAACTATGAAATGTCCCCAAGTGTGCTCACGGGTTTAAGCACTTTTGTTCCCCAAAGGTTGTAGGACCTAGCCATGCTTCCTGTTTGCACTCTGCTTCCTGTCCCAGCTGTACCCACACTCCCGCCATCTTGGGGCTGCCTGCACTATGTCTTCCTCTTCCTGATAGACTGTGTGCTCAAACTCTCAGCTAACACTCTCTCTAATTTGTTTTTGTCTGGTATTTTGTCACGGCAACAAGACAAGTAACTGTTGCGGGATACTTGTTTACACTGTGTGAAGACATGTGGCTGTGATTGGCTTAATAAAAGGATGAACGGCAGGAGCGGTTAGGCAGGACTTCCAGGCAGAGAGAGGAACTAAGGAGATGAATCTAGGTGCCTGGTGGTCTCCAGTGAGACACAGAGGGAGTTGGACGTACTGAATGGAAGAGAGTTAAAGAACCACGTGGCAAAAGATTAATAAAAATGGGCTAATTTAAGTTATAAGCGTTAGTTATGAACAAGCTGAGCTAAGGCCAAGCATTCATAATTAATAATAAGTCTCCGTGTCATTATTGGGGAGCAGGCAGAAAGTCCAACAAGTAACTGGTGCAGAGAATTTGCCCACCATCTTTGTTTTTTTTCAAGTGAGGCCAGCATTACTTTGATTCCAAAGTCAGACAAGGATATCACAAGATAAATTACAGGCCAATGTCCTTTTGGAATATGCATGCAGCAAAACGCTAGCAAACCAAATTCAATAACACATTAAAATGATTATTCACCGTGACCAAGTGGCGCTGAATGCAAGGATGCTTCAACATTAATAAATCAATTGTTATGATAAAACATATTAGCAAAAGGAAAAATAAAGGCCGTGTTGCCATCACAATAGATGGAAAAATTAAACAAAATTCAACCTCTTTTTCAAGAGAGAAGCTCAACAAATCACATGTGGGCATAATGTGCTTCAACATAGAAAGGCCATAGATGAATCTACAGCTGTATTTTACTCAATGGTAAACCCTTTTTCAACAGCACTGAGAGTTGGACCCAGGATCTCCCACATGCTAGGCAAGCACTCTGCTGCTAAGCTATAATCTCACCCTTTATACTTTATGTTTAAGTCAGGGCCTCACTAATTTCCCAGGCTAGCTTGGAACTTGTTCTGTAGATGAGGCAGGACTTGAACTTGCCATCCTCCTGCCTCAACCTCTTGGCTATCTGAGATTACAAACCTGTGCCACCAGGCCCAGCTTCACTGGTTTAAAAATAAAAAAAGTGTGAAAGTCTTTCCTGTAAGAAGAGAGGATGCTCACCTGCTGTGTCCAACACAGCACGGCGGCGGGAAGTTCTCATGAAGGAGATAAAAGAAGTTCAAGTAGGAAAACAAGTTTAGTGTCACTACCAGCTGATGACACAATCAGAGAAAACCTTAAAAATTCCACCAAAAGAAAACATTAGCACTGATGACTGACATTTCAGAATGCAGAACCGGTATATAAAAATCAGCAGCATTTTTATACGCTGACAATGAAGTATTCAAGAAAGAAGTGAGGAGAATAACCCCGCGAATAGTAACTGTAGCTTGCTGATTAAGAGGGCTATGTGAGAGGGTAGGGGAAATGGCTCAACAGTTAATAGGCGTTTGTTACACAAACATAAAGATGATTGGATCGTAGAGAGCCTTGTAGATGCCAGGGGAGTGTGGTGGCCCACCTGCCATGCCAGTCTCAGAAGAGGACCCCCAGAACAAGCTGACTATGGAGGTTGATAGTCTGATGTCCTTTCTTGCTATGATTACCAGATACTCTGCCAGAGAGGAACTTGGATGAGAAAGGGTTCATCTGCCTTCAAATTCCAGGTTACAGTCTATCACTGTGGGACATCAAGTGGCAAGAGCTTGAGAGAGCTGGTTACATAACAACCATAGTCAAGAATGGAGAGAGAGTGGATACATATGTGCTGCTTTCTTGCTTGCTTGTGCTCTGGTCAGTTTCTTCACTGGTGCAGTTTAGAAGCCCTTATCTAGGGAAAGATGGCACTCACTATAACAAGTCCTTCTCTGTCCCACCAGCCAGCTCCCAAATAATGACACGAAGACTTCTTATTAATAATGAAAGCTCAGCCTATAGCTTAGGCTTTTCCAAACTAGATCTTATATCTTAAATTAACCCATGGGTTTTTACCTTTCTTTCATTCTGTACCTCCAACTTGTTCTGCGTCTCCTGGCATCTCCTCTGCGTACCTAGATTCATCCTCAGTTCCTCTCTTTGCCTGGAAATCCCACCTATTCTCCCTGCCTATCTATTGACCATTTAGCTTTTTATTAAACCAATCACAATGACACATCTTTACACAGCATAATCAAGCATCTTGCAACAACCCACAGTGGAATGGCTGGGCTCTCCACATCAACTAATTTAATTAAGACAACCCCCCATAGACACCCACAGGCCAACCCAGTATAGACAATTCCTCACTAAGACTGTCCTCCTATGTGATTCCACCTTGTGTCCAGGTGACAATTAAAGCTGACTGTCACAACTAGCCATATTAATGAGATCTATGTTTGACTGAGAGACCATGTCTCAACAACTGGGGTAGAAGAGCAACCAAGAATGATTCCTAATAGCTGGGTATGTTAGTGTACCCCTTTGATCCCAGCCCTTGGGAGGCAGAGGCAGGCAGATCTCCAAGTTTGAGGCCAGCCTGATCTACAGATTAAGTTCCAGAACAGCCAGGGCTACACAGAGAAACCCTGTTGTAACAAACAAACAAATAAAAACAAATAACAAAAAGATTCCAGGGCTAAAAAGATGGCTCAGCAGTTAAAGCATCTGTACCTCGAGTTTCCAGGGACTCTGATGCCCTCTTCTGGTTAGTGAGGACACTTCACACACGTGGTGTACAGACTATACATGCTGACAAGACACCCATATACATAAAATTGAATAAATAAATCTTAAAAAAATAATTATGACATCAACCTTGGTCATTGATATGTATATGCAAGAAGTTCACACACATGTGCCAAAACATACATAAACACACATATTCACCACACACATGAAAAACAGAATAAGAAGAGAGGGAGGGCTGTGAGGGTTTATTTGGAGTCACATCTGTCTGCCTGGCCCCACTGCCTTCTAGTTACTATGTCACTTATGGAAGGGACCTTACTCTTGGGTTCTAGTTACTTCATCTTAGTTAAATGGTGATGATTACAGTGATTTCCTTGTATGAATACTGAGTGAAGCAAAAGAAGATGGATAGTCCAGCTAAAGTGTTTACTTAGCCCAATGCCAAGTGTGTGGTAAGTAGTAAATATTAGCTATCGCTGCTGCTATTATGTATTTAGTCTGAATTGGGTAATCATGAAAGAAGAAAAAAACAGAAAAACAGTCAGCAAGGGAATCTGCAGGTTCTCCAAACATGGGTTCATCCAACCAAAATACAGAAGGGAAAATAGTATCTAAGACCCAGAGAGATGGCTCAGCAGTTAAGAGCATTTGCTATGCAATCATGAAGACAAGAGCTCTCATCCCATCGTCCATGTAACAAGATAAGCATCCATCAAACATCTGAGACTCCAGCTCAGAGGGATCTAATGTCCTCTTCTGGCCTGTCTGTGTGCATGTAACCTATGCACATCCTGGGTAGTTGAAATCATCTCTAGATTGCTTGTGCCTAATGCAGTGTAAATAATATACACCTCACAGCTATTCTATAGTGTTTAGGGAATGAGAAGATAATCTACATTTTTAATGCAGTTACAATTTTTTATGTACTATTTATTTATATGTGTAAATGTTGTACAATTTTATATACAGACCTTACTCACCCAAGGATTTTAATATCCACATATGGCCCTGGAACCATTCCCCAGGGACAACTGTAGTCACTGTCCCTGAGGCAAATGTTCTTCAAAACCCCATCCTGCCTCCTCTCTGCCCACTCACCCGAGAGACTTCCCCACGTATTAAGAGCCCCCAGGTTGTCTCTCTACTGCTTTGTGCCTCTGTCTGTATTCTCCCACATTCCCTCTGCAAGAGAAAACTGATAGGAGAAGCCTGCTGCTTCCTAAGGTTGGGGTGAGGCTCAAACGTGATAATAGATGAGTTCACTTCAAAACCCATAAAGTGGGGGTGGGGGTGAAGTGGCTCAGCAGGTAATGACATCAAACCTGATAACTTGAGTTCTATCCCTGAGCTCCACACGATGGGAGGAGGAAACTGACTCCCACAAGTTGTCCTCAGACCTCCCCTTGTGGGCATGGCACGCAGTATGCCCGCCTCCCATATACACAATTAATTAATTAACTGATTAAAATGTAATTTAAAAATATTTTAAATCCTTAAAGTGAAACTGGAGGTCACTGGAGTAGAGCACTCACCTTGTCAAGTGTGAGGCAGGCCTGATCCCCAGCACCAGAGTGGGGGTAGCATTAAACTACTTACAAAGTAGAAGATTAATCAACCTTCTCTATGAAAGGAAACCAACTCAGACTACCCTGAGAGAGAATGGAAAGAAGGGAGAGGAGTGGTTTTATCAGTTCATGCAACTGAGAAATCCAAGAGTAAATCTGCAGGAGCTGGATCCATGCTCCCAAAAATGACACTGAGAATCTGATTCCGCAGCTGTTGCGTCTAGGTTGGTGTCACCCACCTAGGTGACATCATTCTCAGGCACGCTCACTCTATGCAGCTTCTCAGATGCCTTCTCAGCAGGCTCTCAGCTCCCAACCTACTGGCTTTGTGACTCAAACACAGTCCACCCTGGCTCAATAGCTCCAGAAAAGGCCTAGAAATGAGTCTCCTGACTTGGCCAAGTCTGTGGCCCTTTCCCTTAAGGCCAGGAGAATGGAATACGTCTGGAGTCTCACTGTCTGGAGTCTCCAACCACATGTATAGAAATCCAGGCTTTCTTTCTTCTTTTCCTTGGGTGGAGGATGGAGTCACTGTGTAGCTCTAGCTGTCCTAGAACTCTCTACGTAGACCAGGCTAGTCTTGAACTCACAGAGATCTGCCTATCTCTGCCTCCGAGTGCTGGGACTAAAGGCGTGCGCCACTGCACCTGGCTTGAAAGCAAGACTTCCACAAGCAGAAAAAAGGCAGTCAATCATGTCTCCGCCTGTAAACCCAGATGTTTGTGTACTCTGTACCTACGGTTTTTAAATAGGAGCCCATCATCTCATAGTGTATATGGAGAATATCACTTGGTACTCATAGACATCTTACTACAGCATTAATATTAATTAATTTATTTATTTGTTGGGGGTTTGTGTGTGGTGGATAAAGAACAGCTTGTGGAAGTCGGTTCTCTCTTTCCACTATGAAGGTCCCAGAGACAAAATGGAGGTGAGTGTCCTTACCCGCTGAACCATCTTACCAGCCCCCTGGTATTTTGTTTGGTTTGGTTTGTTTTTTTTTTTCGGGGGGGTCTCACTCTGTAGCCCTGGCTGGCCTAGAGCTCTCCTCCTTTACCCTCTAGGATTGTAGGCCTGTGCCTTCTATAGTATCAGTTTCAATAAATTCAAGAGTGCTTGTTAGTTTTCCTGAGTGGATGTACCATAACTTATAATGACCACTCTGCACAGATGTTACTATAATATTTTCCGACAGGATGGAGGAATTAGAAGCGAGAGCTAGACAAAATGCCCCCAGAGAGTAACCAGACATTTGTTTGTTATTCTGTGGTTGAATCAATATTTTCCTTTTTCTTCCTCCCCCTTCCGCCCCCGAAGACAGGGTCTCACATAGCCCAGATTGTTCTCAAATTCACAACGCAGCTGAGTATAGGCTGGCCATGAACTCCGGATCCTCCTGCTTCTGCCTCAAGCATGCTTGGAGGTGCATTTTGCCGGTGCATGTCTGTATGCCACAAGCATTCCTGGTGCCCACAGAAGCCAGAATAAGGTGTTAGATACCCTGGAATTGGAGTTACAGGCAGTTGTGAGAGGCCACATGGGTGTGAGATTCAAACCAGAGTTCTTTGCAAGAGCAACAGGTTCTCCAGCTGTTTCTCCAGCCCCGGGAGCCCTGCTTTTGCTGAGGAAAATAAGTAATCATGAGAGCAGAGCCCCATTGCCTGGCTTATTTAAGCAAGAGTGTGTTTAATGACTGTAACTCTGGTAAGTTCTCACAAGGCCTCTCCCTCAGTCACAGCAGCTCTGATTGCTTTTTTACCCAGGAGTCTACAAGAAACCAGACACCACCTACTCTTAGCAGAGATCATATTACAGGCTGGCTACCTGGAGCACTTGAGTTCAGGGTCCAGAAGGCTGAGCATGGTGGCGCATGCCTTTAATCCCAGCCCTTAGGAGGTTGACTCAGGCAGATCTCTGTAAATTCCAGGACAGCCTGGACTACACAGTGAGTTCTGGCCAGCAAGGGCTACATACTGAGACCTTGTCTAAAAACAAACAAACAAATCCAGAAAGGCAAATCCTGAGTGTGTAGATTAAGAGACCACGGGGGTTTACAACTAAGTCCCACTGTGTCAGCCTAGTTCCACTTCCCCTTGGCGCCTAACAGACAGACTTCCTCCACCCTGTTGCTACTTCTAACCCTAGGTGATACTTCTTTTCTGTTTAATCATGTTATAAAAGCCATCCTGCTTGTCTCAGGAAATGCAAATAAAAACACACAAATTTCCCCTGTTTTACTCTCCCGTGTTGCAAGTCCTCGCATGCCTCTTCAGGCATTTAAGGTTTTTAAATAGATTTATACAGCTGCATAATATACATGGGACATCTCTTGCCCCCAATGAACATCTTTCTATGGCATTAATTTTATTTTTATTTTAGTATTTTGTGCACATGGGTATTTTGCCTGCATGTGTATCTGTGCACCACAGGTATGCAGTGCCCCTGGAACTGGCATTACAGATAACCGTGAGCGTCCTTGTGAGTGCTGAGGATGGGATCTGAATTCTGGAAGAGCAGCCGGGGCACTCACCCTTAGAGCCATCACTCCAGCCCCAATATACCATTAATTTTTAATAAAGTCCAAGGTTTTATTTTGTTGTGTTTTGCTTTTTTACTGAGTGGATTTATCATAAATTATTTACCCAGTCTCCTATTGTTGGACAAACTAGATTGTTTACAAATATTATAGATGTTAAGGCATTCCGTGGAATCTTTTAAAAGTGTAGTGAATGGCCAAGAAGATGGTCAATTGGTAAAAGACCTGCTATGCAAGCCTGCTGACCCAAATTAGATCCAGCAATTGGACAGGACTGTGTTGGGTGGCTTTTCCATCCCACATGCCACTACTCAAGGCCATTCACCTGGGGGTGCTATAGAAAAGTATTAAAATGTTTCACTTGCACACCTGGCCCCTTGCACTCATCCGTGTGGTTTCTCTCCCTCCCTGCGGTTAGCCTGACATTCCTCGCTGCAGGAAAGTCTAGGGTGTGTCAGCAGCGTGCAAGCAGGACAGAAGTAAAACTGCCGCTTTAGAAGTTAGGTGTTGTGATTCCCAACCCACTGTGTTTGTCAAGGCCACTCTCACCGCCCACCTGAGAGCAGATAAAGACAAAGAGCCCTTGACTCTTGATGGGAGGAGAGGTCATCAAATCCAAAGCTGTCTTTTAGCCATTATCATAAATAGGATGCAAACAGAAGGATTATAGGGTTTCTCTGTAATCAGGATGCACAGAACACCTTGATATCGCAGAATCCCAAATCCTGAGTATGGGTGTGGCAGTCCAGAAGAGAGGCTTAAACCAAGGTGTAACCAACAACTTTGCCCCTTCTCTAGTAATAATGAATACTTTCTTGCTGGTCTCTACTCCTGTCTGAGAGCTAACCAGGTCATCCAGGCACTGAGTGAAGCCTAAATTTAATAACTAGTCGTATAGGGCCTGAATCCCCCTTGATTCCTAAAAGATATTATTCGACATGGTATCTCTGAAACAAGTTGTTTTCGTTTTGTTTCTTGAGAGGTTTGTGTGTAAATGGGCCGCACAATGGGCAAGGATTCATATTCTCAATAATCCGTGCACAATCTTAGATGCAGCCGTGGGATCCGCTTTCCCCACATAGATAGACAGACTGTGGCCCCTTTTAAAGGGGCTCACACTCGTGTCTCTATTTTCACCCTAATTGGATCAGTTAGAGGCTGACCGGCTCTTAAATGTTTAATTTTTCCCCATGGCCTCGCCTGAAGCCCCGTGCCTCCCTGATTTATACAATTCATATCTGGCCAGTTGGCAGACTGAGACAAATATCTTTGCGGTTCTGAAACTGACTCCATTCCCCCCTCCCAAGGCCTTGCTGTAAGCACAAGCCAGCGTTCTAAAAGCTGCAACTGAATAGAGGCTCACTTCCAGCAGAGAAGGACTCCGCCTTGACCATCCCTCGTCTTTTCTTATTATTGTCCCTGGACCATTGGGAAGGAATCAAGATGTGTTTCATTCAATCAGGACCATTTATAAACAGCAGAAGCCCTTTCTGCTCCGCCGCAGCTCACAATACTGAGAATTACAGCAACCGGCTGGCAGAGCAAAGAGGGCTGAGAAATTCAAGGTTGCGCACAGCAAACCTTTCTCTGGAACCTTTTCTTGTCATGACCTTTCTGTGACATCAGTGCGCTTAGGAGTTTGTCTTCCTGGTTTTACAAAGTGTCTAGTGGGGGCACTCTGGGCCTCACATCGTCTCCCCCTGACACCCCTTCCCCACCTTGCCACCTTTAGAGTCTGATGTTAGCGGTCCTACACACTCAGTTTCAATTCTATGGCCTCAGAAAGAGAAAGGACCGCTCCTATGGAGAAAGAGCCCCTCTGTGAGATACCAGACTGTTTGAAAAGAGTCCTGGCAAGAGGGAATGGGGGAAGGAAGAGAATGGAAAAGAAAAAAGGAAAGGAAAGGAAAGGAAGAAAGGAGAGGAGGGGAGGGGAGGGAAGACTCATTCCATTTCTCATACTTTACCAACTGTCTCCTATAGCTGGGTGGACACATCCCACCAAAGCCGTTTATATCCTCTCTTACCTGTGACACCCAAAAGGGCTCATTGTGGGTCCTTTGATTTCGTTCCTACTCTGATTTGGCTTTGCAACTACTAACTTTATTCCAGCTTTACATTTAACCTTTTGTGATGCTGACTCGGTAGCATCTACACACATGTGCACACGCACACACAAGTGTACACACACTTGCACAGCCCTCACACTCTCCTGTACAGGTAGAGTTTTCCTTGGTGAAGGAAGCTTTAAGTGCCTGAGTACAGCATCAGAATGACGGACAGAGGGAGTAGGAAGAAAATTCACTCAACAGAACTCAAGTCTGCAGATGGGAACTTTTTGCTTTGAAATAAATTCAGGCTTACAGAAAAGCACAAAGTACTCCTCACAGAAAAATGCCAAAAGTACAAAGAATTCCTGAATATTCATCAGCCCATTTGCTTATCATTTCCCTTCTCGGCTTCTTTTTCCCCACTGAACCACTTTTGAGAAGGAATCAGACAAGATTATCCTTTATCCCTAAGCACGAGAGTGTGTATTTCCTCAACTCATGACCATTCTTTTTCACCACCCCATAATATCCTCCAACTCGTGAAATTAATATTGACCTAATAGTGTTGTGTAGCTACATGCTATTTTAAAATTTCACCAGTTTTTCCTGATAACACTCTTTATAGCTAAAGAAGAGGGAAAAAATTGATCCAGAATCAATCTCAGATCACATGTCGCCATGGCCTCTGGGTCTCTTCAGATCCCCTCATGTCACTGGCATCCTGGAGGGATGAAAGCCACTTATATATAGACTGCCCCTTTTTCAGAGTTTGTTATTCCCTCACAATGAGATCTTGGCTATACGCTAGCAGCAGAAATGACCTAGAAGCGTGACATTGTATCTCTAGTGCACACATGAGAAGACACACAATGCCAATGTGTCCCATTTGTCCCTAGAGATGTGCTTGATCATTTGGTTCAAATAGTGTCTGAAAGGCTTCTCAACTATAAAAGCACTATTTTTTTTCTCCGAAATTCAGTAAATATTTTTGTGAGGAGACCCCATGAGATTGTGTAACTGTGCCATTTCACTTTTAACATCCACTGGCATTTCTTTAAGATTTTATTTTCATTTCTTCATGTGTGTACTCACAAGTGTTTGTGTGCACACATGTGTACATATAGCTAGTGGGAATTCTTTAAATCTGTCTCCTTATCCTTGGAATGTGTCCAGGCAGGACTATTTGGAGGGAGGATGCTCCAGAACTCTGGCCCAGGATATCCAGAATATACTCCAATTTTGAAAGTTTAAATATATTCAAGTATCTCGTTTATGTCATGTACTTGTTATCCTGGTGCTCTGCAGGTTGAGGCAGAAGGATCATGAATTCAATTCCATGCAGCATCCTAGGGCAGGATGACTGGAGAAATCTAGCACTGGATGGCTTGGAAGAGGAAACTGAGTCATGATTCTCATAGCAACTGATATGCTCCGGTAGTGTCGGGGCAGACCACTGACCTACATAGCAAGCCCCTATCTAAAAAAGGAAGGGAGGAAGGAAGGAAGGAAGGAAGGAAGGAAGGAAGGAAGGAA
>LOJH01020460.1:2052-16232 GCA_001685095.1 Ellobius talpinus
GGAGTTTTCCTTCTAGTATTTTGTGTAGGGCTGGGTTTGTGGCAAGGTATTGGTTAAATCTGGTTCTGTCACGGAATATCTTGTTTTCTTCATCTATGGTGATTGAAAGCTTTCTGGGTATAGTCATCTGGGCTGGCATCCATGATCTCTTAATGTCTGAATAATGCTTGATCAGGACCTTCTGGCTTTCATTGTTTCCACTGAGAAGTCAGGTGTAATTCTGATAGGGCTGCATTTATATGTTACTGGTCTTTTCCCTTTGAAGCTCTTAATATTCTTTCTTTATTCTGTATGTTTAGTGTTCTGATTATTATGTGGTGAGGGGACTTTTTTTGGTACAGTCTATTTGGTGTTCTGTAAGCTTCTTGTATCTTCATACATATATCTTTCTTTAGGTTGGGAAAGTTTTCTCCTATGATTTTGTTGGATATATTTTCTGTGCTTTTGAGTTTGTCTTCTCCTTCTTCTATCCCTATTATTCTTAGTTTGGCTTTTTTTCATGGTGTCTCATATTTCCTGAATATGTTTGTGTTAAGCTTTTGTTAGATTTAACATTTTATTTGACTGATGAGTCTATTTTCACTATCATATTTTTAATGCATGAGATTCTCTCTCCATCTCTTGTATTCTGATGTTTATGCTTGCATTTTTGCTTCCTAATCATTTTCCCATATTTTCCTTTTCAAGAATTCCCTCTGTTTGTATTTTCTATATTGTCTTTATTTCAGTTTTCAAATATTGAATTGTTTCTTTCAACTGTTTGATTACTTTTTCTTGATTTTCTTTAAGGGATTTGTCGATTTCTTCCAATTTTTGTTTGTCTTTTCCTCCATTTCTTTGAGAGAAATTTTCATTTCCTCTCTGAGGGCCTCAAACATTCTCCTAAAGTTATTTTCTAGGTCATTTTCTTCTGCTTCATCTGTATTGGGGTGTTCATGTATTGCTGTTGTAGAGCCCCTATTTTTTGGTAGTGTCATGTTGCGTGTGTTCTTACCTTGTCTACCTAAGTTTTCTTTTGATTATTGTAGTTGGGACCGTGTCTCTGGTGATCACTCTTCCAGGTGCCAATGGATCTAAGGCTCAGAAGGTTGCTCCTCATGGTGGAATCAAGGCCACAGTTCCAGTCACCTTGGAGGTCACTTGGCGTTCCTGGAGGTTGCTCTACAATCCTGGAAGTTGTTTGGGCCAGCTCCTAGGGAGGTTACTTGCTTGGGCCTGCTCCTGAGGAGGTTGCTGGCTTGGGTCTGCTTCTTCAGAGGTCACTTGCTTGGGCCTACTCCCACGGAGGTCACTGGCTCAGACCTACCTGTTCCAGGTAAAATTTTAAATTGTGACAATTTCCCTATTGATTACATATCACTTTTAATTGTTTTTGGAAACAGACTCCACTTGTTCAGCAATGGAAGTTGATGTGAATCACAGAAAGCCAATGGCAGTTCTCTACTGTCTGTGGCTGTAGACTGAGAATTTAAGTTTGTTCTGCTTAAGGCTGTTTAAGTATGGACTAAGTAATCAAAGAACACTTTGGTACCATAAGCCCCAATCCATGCTAAAGCATCAGGAAAAGACAAAGATTGTCAGATCCTTACCAGGAAGTCAGCATAGTTGGAATCATTACGGATATGGAAAGTGAAGCAGATGCAGTTAGCAACACAGAACTAACTTTAGAGATATTACAGAGGTAATAAAACCCCAGCGGATATAGAGCTCATTGTCTTCCTGCAGATGGAGAGTAGAATTAAGGATAACATCCTTATCTACATGGGCTAAGTAGGGCCCTACCAGTCCTACTGAGAGGGACTGTGAAGTGCTTATAAAACCTTATAGTAGGACTATTGGATAACTACAAAAACAGGTTCTAGTTCCTGAAGGCTCATCTATGTAGGAAAGCTTTGTAAATGAATGACCTGATGGTTGCTTAATGTCTAACTTTGTTATGAACCTACCAGTGACTTTAAGACAGAAATACTAAGTATCATTCTAAATATTTGTTTATTTGTAGATCATGATAAAAGCCTATATATTTAATGAAATGAGCTCCAAATGCCTGGGGTGGGAGGTCTTTATGTCTGTGTGTTGCTTTTAGTGGTTAATGAATAAAGAACTGCCTTGGCCTGTTGATAGGGCAGAACTTATGTAGGGGTGGGGGACTAAATGGTATTCTGGGAGAAAGGAGGCAAAGGTAGAGAGACACCGCGGAGCCACCAGTGTCAGACATGCCGAATCTTTGCCAGTAAGCCACTGCCATGCAGCAATATACATATTACTAGAAATGGGTTAAACTGAGATGTWAGAGTTAGACAATAAGAAGCTAGAGCTAATGGKCCAAGCAGTGATTTAATTAATATA
The DNA here is from genome assembly GCA_001685095.1 of Ellobius talpinus. Taxonomy (NCBI): domain Eukaryota; kingdom Metazoa; phylum Chordata; class Mammalia; order Rodentia; family Cricetidae; genus Ellobius; species Ellobius talpinus. The sequence continues at coordinate 4,402 of LOJH01020460.1, forward strand.
GTTTCTGTGTGGTTATTTAGGGGTTAAGCTAGCCGGGTGGCCAGGACAAACAGGCAGGCCCTCCTTCCTACAAATGCCTGTATAGTAAATGCAGACTTCAGCGAGATCCTTAAAATACTTCTTCTTTTTTTTTATTCCACAATGAGAACAAGCCCCTGGAAGTCTTCAACAATGGTTTAAACATGTTAGGGTATAGGCAGAAGGCACACAAAATACCTCTGTGGTAAACAAATTACTATGCCTAGAACAAAACTTATTACCATAATGCAAGTAGTGTGAATTACAGTGTCCTTTTCCAGTCTCTTTAAAGACTTGCCCTCATGTTTATTCTAGGGATAATCTTGCTACTAATATAAAGCTTGTTTCTATTCTTATTCTTACCTTACTATTCAAACTCTTCCAGAATCTTTCTTCAAGGCTTTATAGTTATTTTATACAACATACACTATTTTGTTTCCATCCTAAACTTGTGATAATCTAACCAGACTCAGTTGGAAATCATGGTCTTTCAAGATTCACCAGTTTGGAAGGGCATGGCTGTGATGGAACACCAGACAGAACAACACAAAAAGGAAGGGTTTATTTATTTTGTTTCATGATTTCAGAAGGTCTCAGTCTTTCTCGGTTGTGCAGGCATGGCAGCTGGAAACACCCCGGTGCATGTTGAAAGGGTGCGTAGCATTGGTTTTTACATTGCAGCAGACTGGGAAATGGAGAAGGCAGGTGGGAAGTGGGTATCGCCTTCACAGGTTGACTCCTACTGACTCTCTTCTACTAACCAGGCTCCATCTGCTACAGTGTGTACAGTCTTCAGAAAGGCTTCACAAGCTGTGGACTAGGTGTTCAAAATATGAGCCAATGAGGGAGCAGTCTGGATCCCAGCCATACTAGCTACTGACTGAATGGTTGCACAGGATAACCTCTGGATGTCAAGAAAACTTGAAGTTGCCCCTTTTGGATCGATGACAGAGCCGGGGAATACGATTTCTGATCAAAAATTATGAATTAAAATAGATTATTCTGCGTGGCATTGGTGATATATAACAGCTTTCCAAATTTGTTTTTTCAGTTAGTATTTCTTCCTTTTATTTTTTTTAGGTATAAGTTCTCATTTTTTCTAAGACCTTCCATCATATTGAAAATTTATTCTTAGTTTAATGTATATTAAAATATATCAAGTTCTTACTCTAAAGACTCATAAATCCAGCCACTCTCCAAGCTCACCTGCCATCTTTATTAAGTCCCAAGCTAGTGTGACAAAGGGCTATTTCAGTGGGTTGACTTGGGATTTCCTTGCTTTTGAAGGGAAGACCGAGTTCATCAGTCTCCCTCAGCTGTCTTGACAAAACATTTTTGCCTCAATGTCCTCGGACTTGGGGATCGATTGACTTTCTGTAGATAGACATTCATATTCGAATGGGCAGGTTTCACTTCTGGACCCCAAATGAAACTATAGCTTCATTTCCTGGATGCACGTCAATCAGTCTTCCTTATTTTTATAAGAATTCTGGCACCCCTCCATAAGAAATTCACCATGGAAATGAAAAGTACAAATGGCTAGTTTTTATTGCACCGTGGAATGTCTAACTAGGCTGTTCTGAAAATGATCAGAAAGAGGAGAAAGAACATTTGTCTCTTTGTCACGTTGGTGAGGAAAAACTGTAGTTCCTCCTTTGGGAGTGGCTGCAAAAGTTTGGAACTCAGGTGGCCAGCCAAGCCCTCTGTCAAATCCCACTGACCAGTTGCTGCTGACAGCTCCTGGTGCCAACAGAGCCAGTTTTCTGCTTTAGGTATTTCTTCCATTCTGAAAGTCAGTCCACAGCTTACCCTAAATGTTTCCATTTTTATGCCTGGAAGTTAATAGGAGCATGGCCTGTTACATGCAAAACACATTTGGACTAATAAAAAATGGATGAGACCACCTGGTGGAATTTCTCTTAATCTAGACGTTGGGTTCATTTCTGCCCCATTTATTCAAGGTTGGGGCTGAATCCTACTTGCCAAGGATAACAAGTGTGATCATTTCTGTTTGATTTTTTTAGCTTGCACATTTTCTGACTTCAGTCCAAGTGACTACCCACTGAAGCAAATGTAAACCCAAGTGTTAAAAACGTTTCCTAGTCATTCAATTTTGCCGGTAGGTGGCAGTAGTACAGCGCAAAACAAAGCTAAGGTGCTAAGTGGCGTCAAGGTGAGAGTGATGATGATGATGGCCATGCCTATGGCTATGGTGATGACAATGGACCAGTCCCTTGGAAGGCAGTGGTTTTTATTTTTGCATCACTTTATTGCTGTTTTATTATTAATTCTTATAAATGAGATATGGGAGTAAAAAGTTTGTTTTTAATTTTTTGTCTGTGTTTTGGGTAGGAAATCTCATAGGTATGAGAAATTTACCCAATTAACCCAGAAAATTATTTCCAGGAGCAGTTCTGAAATTTTGAACTTGAGATCCAACTTAAGTCTTTTGCTCACTTGTGTGTCTTTGCGCGGAACACCTAACTTGCATGCATGAACTTAAGAACTAAAACGGACCAAAGAATTGCTTCTGACCCTCAACATAAAGGACAGAGGCAGACTGAGGCATGCATATATATGGTTAAAATAGAAACTGACTATTCCTGAAAGAGTGGGGGAAAATGTTTAGCTTAACATTCGTGGGCTTCTTTTGTGTCCAGAATACCCAGTGTGGCGAATACCGGACTTTTGTAATTTCAGAGTCTGTTCCTTGCATGTCATTTTGGACATGTAGGTGCTTTCAGAGGGATGACCCTCAGGCCACCTGAAATAACATGGAATGGCCTACTCTAGGGGCTGAAATGTTGCAAAAGTGAACAGTGTCTTACGCTGGTTCATAGCTTCACACAACAGAGGAAAGAAGCAGTGTACAGAAGGAGGCAAGGGGACCACCCTAAGAAGAACACTTCTCTCCAAGGCACTCTGCAGTGGGCAATCATCAGAAGCAAGGCAGGGCCTTGAGAACTGGAGGTCTGTGGGTGGCATGAGAAATGGGTCACCCTGGGTATCAGGTGCCTGGGCTTAAGGGAATTGGGAATTAGAAAAGGGAACTTTTACTTCTGTTTTTATTCTCCACATTGCTTTGGTAGCAAAATGAGTCACACGAAGAGTTCTACTCGCCCCTCCTTTCTGGAATAAATGCACAGTTCAAGATTTGTGTCATGGGCTTGTCAAGATAACTGCAGTGCAGCTAGAGGCAGAATCTTCTTATTAAAGTGTGCTAAGAGATGCTACCTAGACAAACGGAACCGAAATAGTTAAACTGTAAACACTGAGGTATCCTCAGCGAGTTAGGGCATTTGGTTACATAGCACAGGCCCAGGGCAGAGGAGACACTGTTTCTCTCACCAGTGGGGGGGGAATATAGATTTTAAAAAACATATTTTTATCCATTGTTGGATGAAAATAATGACATGCAAAGTCTGGCTTTTGAGCAATTACATGCAGTCATTGTATTCTCGGCAAAGGGTTATGAACTCTGAATGCTCCCCAGCACAGGGAACTTGAAAGATGAGAGAACAATGCAGAACACAGGCAGCAGGGAAAGATCTGTTTCAAAACCAGAGCAGAGACATTACCTGAGATTTGGAAACTAAGGATTCTCTCAGATCACATGGGGAACAAGAGATAGGGCCTAAAGGCAGAGGACCATGATGTAACTTCATTGCTGCCTTGGAAAAGACTTCTAAAAATTCTATGAAAAACACTGTGTAACTAAAAAGCCATTATATGAGCATTTTAACTCTCAGTTTTTTAAAAGTTATTTATTATGTATACAGTGCTCTCTCTGTATATATATGCCTGCATGCCAGAAGAGGGCACCAGATCTCACTACAGATGGTTGTGAGCCAACATGTGGTTGCTGGGAATTGAACTCAGGACCTCTGGAAGAGCAGCTAGTGTTCTTAACCTCTGAGCCATCTCGCCAACCCCACTTTTAAATTAACTCTTGTATCACACTACTTATCCACTTTTTGATATTTAATTTTTTAAAAAAGGTAGTGGACAAAATGATGGGTTTTTTATTATATTTTCATATATATTATTGTATTTGACTTCTTTGTATTAAAAATTAAAGAAAGCTTTTGTGTGTATGAGTATTTGGACGACTGTGTGTGTGTGTGTCGCATGCAGTGGTGCCTGCACAGGTCAAAAGAAGAATGAGAGATTCCCTGGGTCTGGAGTTACAGATAGCTGTGAGCCATCATGTGGACTCTGGCAACCAAACTCGGGTCTTCTGCAAAAGTAGTAAATATTTCTAACTGCCAAGCTATCCCTCCAGCTCCTCTTTTTGTATTTCTCATTGTGTGGCTCCAATTGTTCTTGAACTTAAGACACTAACGCCTTGGCCTTCCTGAGTGCTGGGAGTATAAGACTATGCTAAACATACATGACCTCTGCCTCTTCTTGGTGGAACTGGAGGAGAGAGAGGACTATTCGGCAGTGGCATATGAGTACTGGGAATTTTTTAAATCTGTTTTCTCATTGCTTATGCTATTCAATGCATATGAATTGGGAGCCCAGAATGGGCCTGAAATTCTGCTATTGGAACCACAAGGCTTCTCATTCAAAACTCCTAGCCCATGCTGTCATGGATATCGTGGTAGAAATGAACACTGACCTGACCGACATATAAGACTATACAGGTGTATAAAGCGACCAGTGGCACAAGCAGGTGAATAGAAAATAGATGAAGAATAGAATGGGGTAGTGAGAAGTCTGAATATATGAATGTGGCATGTGGCACATTGAGAATGACATCCTTTCCATGACTTTTCCTGGGGTGAGTGAATAAACATTTACTTGTCCCAAAGACAAAGAAGTGATCCATCAAAGTCCATCTTTGTGGGCCAGTGGGTTCAGCTGGGATTACTTATAGGAGCATGGATGTGAGGTTAATAATAGGAGCCTGGGCAACTTTTGGGCAGCTATAGCACTGAAGAGGAACCTTTTGTCTCTAGAAATTGTTAGCTACTTGTATATCCCCAGGGATAAGGGGACTCTTGTGATATGTCTCAGGAGCCCTACCCTTTCCAACAGAGTCTCTTAATGGGCCCAGTCTCATGATGCTCTTTCATAGGTATTGTGATTTCAAGCTAGCAAAGGCCATGTTGTACCTTGAAGACTGAGTTCCACGACAGGTATGATTTTTCTTTTGAGGCAGCAGAAAAAAGGAGTAATAAGTCTCAGCTTAGATGAATGTAAAGACACTTTCACTATACGTATGTGCCTGAGAGTGTGAAGGTCACAAGTCAATACTAGGCCATTCTCCTCTATTACTGTCTATCTTCTTTTTTTGAGACAGGGTCTCTCACTGAACCTGGTGATTGACAGTTTGCTAGACTGACTGGTCTTCCTGTCTCTAGCAATTCCTGTGTTAGAGTCACATGTAGATATAGATATAGAGACAGAGCAGAGATAGACATAGATACATATCAATATCTGTGACTCTAACATTGGAAGTGGTATATATGTGTATATATATACACACACATACACACATGTATGTATTTGTGTATCTGTATGTATATGCACTTTTTATGTGGGTGCTGAGGATTAGAATTTAGGCCCACGCTTGAATGGCAGACATTTTATCAACTGACCCATCATCCCAGCTCCCAATAACTATCATTTTTTATTGGTATATTTGTGATGCTTGAAGTCATCACAAAAGGACATGACTGTTTTGGTGGCAAAGAGAAGAGTATTTCAGGATGTGGCTTGTTGAAGCTACTGGGAAGGAAAGGGCTGATGATGCCAATGTACTTAACAAGGAGTGAGTGGTCTCTTTAGAGGGTGCTCTGTAAATAGTGGGCTATTTAGAGGCAGCTATTGTGTAACCGAAAGGTGGAGTGGCGGTAGCACAAGCAAGTGTGTAAATGTAACTTACTAGAGATTTGGAGGAGGGAGGTTTTGTTTACTCCCTACAAGGTGTTGGGAGGACGGTACAGTTACTGTTGTGCTTCCTAGATGAAGAAACAGAAACTTGCTGGTTTACGATGGAGAAACAATCTTAGTTATTGATGAAAAAAAAAAAACAACCCAACTCAAGGCAGCTAAAGTGAAAGGGGAGTTTGGGGTGTAGGATTCTTTGAACTTTTCACATCCCTTCCCCCTCTTTCTTTAGAGGGCTTCAGTAGAGTGATTTCCTTGATACTGCTTTGGTCCTTTTTCTTTTTCTTTTTTTTTCAACAATTAAGATTTATTTTTTGCAATGTTCATATCACTGGTTATTACATCTTCCTTTTGTGTCTTCCTTAGTGACCCAGGGCAAAGAACCCTGATCTGTAACATGATATTAGGGGAGAACTCCCACAATGGTGAAATCCCACAATAACTACATATCAACACCCATTCCAAAGTAAGCTACATGACTAAACTTGATGTCAGTTTGAGCAAAATGCAGCCCTTCACTGAGAAAAACAGAAAATTGGGAATAAATTTATTGTTAAAGAAACTTCCTAAAGTCTGAGTGGCACACACCTGTAAACCCACACCTGTAAACACAGCTCTGGAAGCAGAGGCAGGCAGACTTCTGTAAATTCAAGGTCATCCTGATCTACATAGTAAGTTCCAGGCCAACCAGGGCTACATACATAGTGAGACCGTGTGTGTGTATGTGTGTGTGTGTGAGTGTGTGTGTGTGTTTCTGTCTCTCTGTGTGTAGATGTGTGTGAGAGAGCAAAAAAGAGGGGGAGAAAGGAGAGGGAGGGAGGAAGAGGGAAGAGAGAGAAAAAGACTTCTTGAAAAGATACACAAAGAACAAATTCCTCAGCTGTCTCATTCACAGAACAATGATCACTTAACTAGAAAACTCTGCTTGCCTACCAAGAAACTGCCTAATCATGGTAACATCAGAAATCTGAGACTAAGCATAGGAAATGTAGCTGGAATATAAGAGTCAAATTAGAGTCCTGAGAAAGGCAGGAGAAAACAATGGCGAATAAAACAGCACTCAATAAATAATTTTAAAAGAGAGTCATACACCACTAATACCTAAATACAAGCCTATTCTACTGAACTAAAATTAAAATGTATGATAACATTGATCTGAATAAGTACAAAAAAGCACAAAACTTGGAAATGTGAATGAAATAACCACAAATAGAGAACTGTAAAGATTCCTAGGTGTCTACTTTCCTCAGCTATAACCAAACAAATAAAAGAACTCGAAGTGAAAGGGTAATCTCTAAGCAAATAGAAACTACTGATAGTTCCAATATTATTTAAATTTCTCCAGACCATGGGAAAAAAGGAAAACACCTGAAATCTTTTTGTGAATCTAGTATCATATTGGTGGAATTTGAATAACACCTAAATGAAACATAAAAATCTGTCCTTATTCAGCCCCAGGGAAAGCACAAAAACTTGGCCATTTGGTAAATTTTAGAAGACTTAGCTATGATTGATGAGTTAATTGTTTTCTTCTCTTTGAAGTTGGCTTCCCAAAGGGAGGGGGAAGGTCTTATCTTTTCTATGATACAGCTGTCTATCACAACCAAACACTGCCTATGACAGCATGGGTAAATGTTTCTATGTTTCTATTTCTGGGGGTCACTTTAAGTTTCTTTTGACTTTCATTGTAACTAGGGATCCTAATGGCCTTTCTTAGAAAAGAGGTAACACTTTGGTGTTTGTATGTTTTATTCATAGTTGCATCTCTCATTTTTTCTAGAACCCAATGAAGATAAAGGATATCATTCTGGTGTGGGTGGGGGACTGTCCCTTCAAAGAGAGAAGCTTAGTGCTATTTTAACATGCTGTTATATTTCCTAATATTTTACATAGAATTTTTGTGCTCATTTTCTGAATATGGTCCTTTCTCTTCTCCCAGCCTTAGAAACTTTTGAAATAGACGGAGACGGGTCTAGTTCCTCATCCCCCCCCTCCTTTTTGAGCATCAGTGGGCAATGTCCTCTTGCTAGTCTTAATTTCCCAAAAACTTTTGGTTTTGTATTTGAGAAGCAACAAAATCTGTTTGTCATCCTCTAAATCAGTGGTTCTCCACCTTCCTAATGCTGGGACCCTTTAATGCAGTTCTTCAGGTTGTGGTGACCCCCCAATCATAAAATTATTTTGTTACCACTTTATAACTGTATTTTGCTGCTGTTAGGAATTGTAATGTAAACATCTGATGCTTAGGATATCTGATATGTGACCCCTGTGAAAGGCTCATTTGACCCCCAAAGGGGTTGCAATCCACAGTTTGAGAACAACTGCTTTAAATGTTTCTTCTGTAATACACCTTGAAAAACAGATAATGATAATAAAAGAGCCCATTACCTTTTTTTTAAATTTATCTTTTCCTACCAGATAGATCATGGCATGGGCATGCTTCTGTTTGGGTGGTTTACAAATGCTACAATTTGATCCCACAGTTCCTGGGCTATGGTACTTGCAGCTGATAGGCTTGATAGTATTGATGTCTTGTCGTCTTTGGTGCCAGTGATTAACGTGAGATAACTGTCTCCCAAGGTTTGTTGTCTTTTGCAGGCACTCACTAAGTACGAAGTGTACACTCATCTGCAACAAAAACTCTGCACTGGCGGGGCTGTCCATCAGGGTCTCTGCAATGTGAGACAGATGACGTGAGTTCTGATTGCTGGGATCTCCTTTGACTTCTGTATTTCTAAACTTTGAAAGAATGTCCTGAGGTTAGAGAGTTAAAACAGAGTAGGAACGCAACATTAGTTTGCGTAATGTTCTTTATAGAGGACCATGTTGCAAAAAATGCTTCCACTATAAGCAGAGGCCTGATGGAGGAAGAAATTCATAAGGCAGCTCGATTCAAGAATCTATAAGGAGTGGAAGCTACAGAGAGTAATTCAAGGACCTAAACCAAGGAGAACAGTGCTTGTTGAGACCTTTTTCACACCCTGCTTTGAGAAAAAGAACTACCGACAGTCTGCAGCTCCTGTGCCAGGCCTCTAGGAAAGGGAGATTACTGATGGCTAGGTGGGGTGGAAGCTGGTAGGTGCATAGAATGAAGGGTGTGGGGCTTATCCTGAGTTGAATCCTGGCTTGAAACTTAGTTTTCTCAGCTCTTGTGTTATTGACAGATCCAGATGCACACTCCAAGGAAGGGTTACGACAGCATTGGACAAGAAACTTGAGCAAGAATTAGGTACAAGGTGAGGCTTGGGTTGAATCTTAGGGGAACGGGGCTGGGGATAATTACTATTTATGATCAGCTTTGGGCCAAGTATCCAAGCAGAATTACTTTAAGCAAATCATTATGATCCCATAGTTAGCAAATGGGAAATCAGGGTTCAAATCTAGAATGTAACTCACATTCATAGACCTTCATGTGGTCACTGAAAGAAACTCAATTCCAAACAGCATGACCCAATGGAGGACTTACAGTTTATGATCATTGCTTTCTTTAAGCTTTCATAGAGATGTGTTCAGCTATACTCCTAGAAATGTCTTGGGTACTGGGGACACAGAAGAAACAAAGAAGTTAGGATATTCACCTTCATAGATTGTGCCTCTTAGTTGCAGAGAGAACAAGTGACTTGTCTGAGTCACACAGTTACTCAAAGTAATAGGTTTGGGGTGAGATTTCCCTAAAGTCCCTTCCACGTACAGCACTTGCCTACTTCCCAGGCATTGCTCTTGGAGCATTCCTTGGGCCTCTTTATTTCTGTTTGGTTCTTTTCTATTTCCTTCTTTCTTCCTGTCTCTGTGATGTTATCCCACTTCCCATCATGCAAAGCAGCCCGTCTCAAGTTCCCGGAGCTGTGGGGGCTCTCAGAGTGAGAGGGACAGAAACCATCTTCACAGCTTTCTTTCTGTGTATCCCAACAAACATATTCAGAGTTCACAACAGCCTACATATAAGTGTCAGCGTCTCACGTACCCAGGATGTCATATAGCAGAGAGCAAGCACCTTCTTGACCTCAAGTGGTCATCATGTGTTAACTCTCTGTGTTAAGTGCTAAGTCACCCCCTGTCTGAAGACTAGGAAGCTGACACTGAGAGAAGTATTTTCCCAAGGTCAAGAGATTGGAAAGAGTAGAGTCAGAATTCAGATAAATGTATGTTTGCGTACAAATCATGTTTTAAATGACTTGACTAGGAACACAAAAGAAAAGACCATCTCAAAGTCTTGGCTAAGTTCACTCCAATCTCTCTGGCATATGTGGAAGGTTCTAGTGGTCTGAGACAGGAGAAACAAGACTGAGATTTGTGTTAGTTGTTAGGCTGTTATTCTAAGCATCTTCCTCCTCTGGTCTATTTCCACTTCTGCATAGAAAGGAGATCATCCATGTGACTCTTTTCTCAGCATCTTACCACGCTGGGGCCAGGAAGAGACTATTTATTTGGCTTCCACTGCTTTAAGGAGAACAAACCAAATGGAAAAGATAATGAACAAGTTTGGGGGACTGTTTTTTGTCCCTCCCCTACTTGATTGTATGTAATAGTTTTGAAGAGTGCTACAAAATAATGTGGCTGTCAGAACACTTTTTGCACAGCTTCTTTCTGGCCAAGAATTTTTGAGAAAAGAAAACTATAAATAGCTAACGATAAAAGAAAATCGCTGCTGTGATCTTCAAAGAAAGAAAGGGAAAATACAAAGGACCTCCCTGAGAGGTTTTCAAATCAAAATTATGGATCCCCTCCCAGGGCTCAGGATTGCTGCTTTTCGGGAGACAGAAAGGGTGAGGGTGGGGTGACTGTCTTCTCCCTCTTGTTTGTTTTTAAAGATATTTTGACTTAGTTGCTTTTATTGTATTAGATTCAGAGCTCTTCACATCCATTAGGCATTTTAAATGAGTTGAATTTTCTGGAAAGGAAGGTAGTTTACAAGCAGAGGTTTATTATTCCCAATGCAATCATGCGGGTTTGTGTTAGTTCTCTGTCCAAATTTGCATCTCTCTCTTTTATTCTCCTGTCCTCTCTTGCCTTCTGAACAGTCACACAGGGTAGGAGAGAGATAAACATTAAGGTGCAAAGAAAAGCAGTCCAGCTTTGTTAAGCATACGATTCTCTTTTGTTTATTATTTCTCACGAGTAACTCACTTCTAGTTGCCTGCCAAATGTTTGTCATTGTTTAAACTTCGTATTTTTACTACCAAGAATCAATGATAATGTTTATGAAAACAGAAGGTGAAAAGAGAAACTTCTTTGTGTGATGTTCTCTTTTGCTCTGACTGGAAGTACCTCTCTCCCTCACTCGAAATGTCTCTCTTACTAATTGGGGGAGTGCGAGCCACAGTTCAGTGCTGCAATCTCTGCTTCATTATTACAAAGAGTTTTGTTTACTGTTTTCAGTTTGATATAGAAATTAGTTCCCAGAGGTTGTATTAATAGACATGGCCTGACAAACTGTGATGTGTTTTCATTCAACAAAGACATGTAGTTTCAGCTTTTATGGACCCACTGCTATGCAGGTACATTTACACTTTTTCTATTGAAAACTGTCTTCAGTGCAAGGGACCCTGGCTGCCCCTGTGGACAGAGCACAAGAACTTGCCATAGACTTGAAAGGACTGATGGACTTCTATGGAGTTATCTCAGGGTAGGAGGTGAGAGTCATGCAAGGAGAAGCTGCATGCTTCTGAGATCAAAGTCACTGTGAAAACTTGACATTGAAAAAGAAAAAAAAACAAAAGAAATTTTCAAATGAGAGAACAAATTTAGAGAAGAAACTTTCCCAGGAGTATTTTAGACATATTAACATTTCCTTTATTTTTCAGAAAATGAAGTAAATTGCTTCCCAACAACCCTGAAGGTCACTGGTACCAGCTGCAGCCTCACACTGCAGAGAGAGAGAGAGAGAGAGAGAGAGAGAGAGAGAGAGAGAGAGAGAG
>LOJH01020461.1:6894-20742 GCA_001685095.1 Ellobius talpinus
CTATCTATCTATCTATCTATCATCTATCTATCTATCATCTATCTATATATCTATCTGTAACACATGTATGCCTGGTGCTCAGGGAAGCCAGAAAAGGGCATCAGATCCCTTGGAAGAGTGCTGGGGTCCAAATCCAGGTCTATAGGAAGAGCAACAAGTGCTCGTAACTCATAAGTCATCTGCCCAGCACCATTTTAATAAAGTATCACTTTTCTCATTAATCAAGGCTTTTTCTTGTTGCCCTTCAGCTATGCTATGGGGTCTATGTTGGTGCTCCTTGAACTCTTTATGCGGTGGGATTCAGAGCACGCTCTGATGACACTTGTTCAGGGTGAAATTCAGAACACACACACACACACACACACACCCCTCCAGTTCATAGATTTAAAGTAGGGTGCATTTCCCTTGACAGGGCATTTTCCTTTGGGTATGCTTTTACTCTCGTCCATTATGCATGACTGAATATTGGTGCCATGTGAATCATGGGATACATCCCTGCCATTCATTCACCATTTGTCAGAATCTGTTTAGAATGAAGAGGCCAGGAAAGGAGGCTTTAAATGAGCAAAATGAATGCAGGAGGAAAGAAGCCAGGGCATAAGCAACAGAGACGTTGCTGTGGTTAAATGGGGGATTGTGATCAGATGGAAGCTGAGTAATATTTTCAATGTTTATCAACGATGATTAGTGATGGCATGATAGTCAGGGACAAGTATCTTCAGCCTAGAATCCTGGCAGCCCTGCTCCGTACAACAAATACTCAATATCAATACCAGATTAAAAAACATGTTCCGTCTAACGTACTGCAGGTCCTACACAGTGATTTAACTCTTGAAGGAAACCTAGCAAGACAGTAATTTGGCTGAGATCTGCAGTGGCCTTGTCCTAAGTTCTAACAGCTTTATTTGTGTGAATGTTCTCAGCGTTCTACATTTTGAGAATGGAGCCTGGAGTGGCACATTTTCCAAAGCTAATTTATTCAATTACTCAAAATGAATTTGAAGTTTGTGTTAGTAGCAGGTAGGAGGACTTCTGGAGGCAGACGGGCAAGGGGAGCAAACTGAGGGAGACTCCCATTCTTTCAGCCTCCACGCGTCTGAAAGCTTGCTTTGCTGTTGCCAGGGAGTACAGAGCCTGTAGCATAATATGCAATCTTGAAATTCCATCTCTTTGCTTTACCAAGTATCCTCACAGCTGGTGAACAGATTCAACCTTCAGTAGCAGCCTGGACACTCCTGGGCAGATGTGCCAGCTTCTCATTGGTGACAGAACTAGAAAGGTATTTATGGAAAAACATAGATCTTGCAACTTCCACTATCATGTGGTCAGCAGCAGTCAGTGGCTACTTGAGTTTCCACCAGTAAGTATCCCTAGTAGGGACTCCCCCACCTTAGAGTCCCTTGGTGATACTTAAGACAGGCAATTCCTTCTTTTGTTTGTTTGTTTGTTTTGTTATTATTGTTTGTTTGTTTTGTTTTTCCCAGATAGAGTTTCTTTATACAGAGAAATCTGGAACCTGGAACCTTGCTCTGTAGACCAGGCTGGCCTCGAACTCACAGAGACCTTAAACCTACTACTCTGCCTCAGAGAGTGCTGGGATTAAAGGTGTGCACCACCACTGCCCAACTAAGAAAAGTCAGTTTTCTAGGTGAATATGCTACCTCTAAGTTACATTTCCTATGGCTATGATAAAAAAAAATCCTCTCACAAAAGCAACCTAAGAGATATAAATAAGCCCAAGGGATTATTTTGGCTCATAGTTTGAGGCCCAGCTCATGTTGGAAGGGAAGTCCTGTCTGTGGGAGCCATAGGAGGCTGGTCACAATGGAACCACAGCCAGGAAGTAGGAAGCAATGATTGTCTTGTTCTATTTGTTATACGGTCTAAGATTCAAGTTCTGGGAATGTGCCGCTCACTTTTAGGTTGTGTCTTCAATCCCAATAACCTAATCAAGATAATTATTCACAGGTATGTCTGGAGGCTGGAGTCCCAGCTGATTCTAGGTCCCCTCAAACTGACAATCAACACAAGCTGCCATGGTCTCTAAGTCTGGACTTCTCGATATCATGGAGGTTCTGTGTGCTGTGTCATAACCTTTACCAAATTGTCCAGAGCTGACCTTTATAGCCTGTATTGAAGATTTTGGCGAATATAGTCAAAGACAAAGTGTCTTGGCTATTTCACTCATTTTCTATTGGTGCTTAACAAATCACTTCAAACATCCGCCTTCATTTACCACCTTTCTTGTATGGAATGATCCTGGAAACCTGACCAAGGAAACATGGGAATGAAGTAATGATAGAAACACACATATAAAATCTGTGGTCAGGCGGACTGTGTTCCCTCCGAGGGAGGCACCTACTAGGCTGCCTGCCGACTCATCATGGTGTACAGGACAAGAAGGTGTTGGTGGGATGTCTGTGGGAGCAGCTTCCGACTGCATCCACCCAAGAGAAGAAAGCTGTCCTTGCTAATGTTTGCCAAATATTTATGATCATGCATTCTTCTACCCTAGGAAAATTTTGCCATTTTCATGGGTCCGGGGTCCTGGATACGGCTGTGCCCATGCCAGCAATAGACATTCTCCCACTTCATCTATCCCCATAATCCAATTTCTGTGGGTGAGCATCAAGGCGGAGTGCAGTTGGTATGTTTTCTCAGGCTCTCAAGGAACTACAGTTCATGCATCAGCTGAGTGCCAGGCTTCTCAGAGGCTCACCTAAGGAGACCATGGAAAGATTGAATTTCTTTGAAGTTCTAAAAGTCATGGGGATTGTTTCCAAGACCAGAAGGAGAGTATCTCCAGTCTTTGGAGGGTCCTGAAACAATTCACCTGGTTAGGCCGTATCTACCCAGGACAGACTTTAACATAGATGATGCCTGGTTTACAACCTTCCATCTTTGCCGTGGAATGCAGTCTGGTCACAAGAGGGATGTCATCGTCTATGGGTTAGACACTGCAGTCCTTCTCAGCAGCTAGAAGGGACTGTCTCAATGATGTTGTTCAGGAGAAGTCATCCTGGAATTCTGCCCTGAGCAGATGTGTTCAGACACACACATTTTACAGACAGCTAACCTGACTTAAAATGGGGCTCATGTTTTGGGTTTCTAATAAAATCTACAAAATTCCACCTTAGTGCAAAGACGTCTTTCCTGGGTTAATAGACAGTGCTGTGATCTATTGTGAACTCGAGATTATATTGGGGGAAAAGGATGGTATATTTTTTACTATATTTCTGCAGATTAATAAGGCTGTATGTACTGTCTGAGTTTTCAAGAGGTAGCTAACTTTAAGAAAAAAAATATGTACTAAATTAGATTTCAAATGAGTGGAATTTTTATAAGACTCATTCATACACTTAGTTTTAGTTAAACCTTCTCCCATTGCTTTCCCTCCACCACTCCCATCCTTGCCCAAACCTTTAATCTCCAGTTTTCACCCCTGTGTTCTTTAATACTGTTTGTTCTATTCTTCCTTATTATTGCATATTTTGGGGCTTGGGTTGCAAGATTATAGTTTTCCTTATTGCTTTTCATACCCACTTCATATTGGTTAACCCTTCCAGCCTCTCCCTTTTTCCCATCTTCTTTTCCCATTTCCTGCTTGCCCCTGTCTACCCCCGACATCCCTCCTCACTACTTTCATTTTCGGTATATTGTCCTATCCTTCTTCCCCGTTAACGCATCCCTGTCAATGACCCATTTCTAGTTTCTCGGCTTCCACACATGCTCCAAGTTAAACACACAAAACAAAACATTGGAACTTAGAATCATATTTAACACCAAACACGAGCCATTTGTATTTCTGAGTCTGGGTGACTTCACTCTGTAATCTCCAGTTCTATCCATTTTCCTACAAAATTTCATTGTTTTCTTTACAGCAGAGGAATACTCTACTATATTGTACTACATTTTCCTTATCCACTCATCAGTTGATGGACATCTAGACTGATTACATTTCTTAGCTCTTGTGAATATAGCATCCATGAATACGGATGATAGATGTGCAAGTATCTCTGGAGTGGGGTCCTTTGGGTATATGCCAAGGAGTAGTATATCTGGGCCATATGTTAGTTTAACTTTTTTTTGAGAGCCCTCCAGAGAGATTTCTAAAGGGGGTGTCCTAATTGCACCCCTGGCGCCAGTGCACAGTAGTGCGTGTGTCTCCTTCCCACATCCACACCAGCATTTAACATCGTTTGTGATCCCTGGGCTGGCCACTCTGACTGGGCTGAAATGGAGTCATAAAGCAGTTTTAGCCTGCATTTCCAGGCTAGATAATGAGGTTGAACACTTTTTAAAATGTGTTTATTAGCCATCTGTATTTCTTTGGAGACATATCTGTTTATCATTTTTAATTGGGTGGGTTTTTTTGATGTTCATTGTATATTCTAGACACTTATCCACCATCAGATGAATAGCTGGATTACAGTCTCTTCTCCATTCTGTGGGCTGCCTCTTCACTAGAGTGACAGTTTCGTTGCTGCATGGAAATGGAAGTCCTTTTTTTTTAAGTTTCAGGAGATCCCATTTGTCAGTTGTTGATCTGATTGCTTGTACTACCAGAATGATGTTCAGAAAGCCCTTACCTATGCCTGTAAGTTGAGATAGACTCCCCACTTTTCCCTCTTAGAGGTAGCTGACTCTTACACTTGTAATTTCACAGCTACCTTGATATTTACACATAAGAATTTACCCTGTGATTGTCCTCAACGAAAGGAACTACTCCATCTATTTAATCTCCTCCAAAGGATGAAACCACCTCTACCAATTAGCCTTTCTAAATGTTCTGTTCCTTGCAGTCATTGCTCCCATTACAGGTCCCTGTACTGAGACCTGCTCCCCAAATGCGCTCACTGCTTGGGTAGACTGGACGGTGCTGCTAAGGGAGGGATCACAGGCCCCTGGGGACCTACATTAAACTTCTTTCCCTCCCACACCCACGTCTCTCACTCCTTGAACTGGAGACACCTGTGTCAGGTCCATAGCCCTACAGCCTGGTTTTCCCCCTTTTCACAGCGAGAGCCTCCACCTATCCCAGGTGCAGGTGTGGGAGGAGCTGCTTGTAAAAGTTGCTGTTTCCATTGAGGGCTGGTGAATTCACGTTCTCTGTATAACAAGCCGCACAATTGAAGGAAAAGAATCTGCTCTGATTTTCACCTCAGAAGCAGACCGCTCCTGAAGCAGGTGAACAGGGTGCGAACTTGGAGTCAAAGTTGTTTTCTCAAGTGCGACAGCAAGAAAGAAAAGAGTAGCATAGACTGTCACCCTCGTCAGGACTGGCAGGGCTGCTGTTCATGGTGTGTGTGATGTCTGGCGTTCATTTGAAAGGGAAATGTGTATCGTTCTAATTTCTGTGAGAATTAGGTCATTAAAAATTTAACTACGTTCAGCAAGAGAAGGAATTCATTTTTATTTCTGCTGTGGCATTCTCGCACCTGTATTGTGCATCCCTTCTCTAATATGTCCCATAACTTCAAGTCCCTTATTCTTCAAACAGACGCTGGTGACTATGGATTGACTTGATGTTGAAACTCAGGGTCATGATGATCCCAAATGTCCCCCAGTTCTTCTATAACAACTTATGAAATGTAAAAATGTATGTATTAAGGCAATTAAATTTCAATTGGATATTAACAGAAGTAGAATATGGCTTGAGTCCCTTGAACATATCTACCTAATTGCCTAAAATTTCCAAATCAGTTTTCATGAGAGTAAACAGTGTTGATTTTGACAAGACCCTTGCAAACAATTTCCTTGGTTGTATTTAAAGATACATGGATGCTGGCGGGGTTCTGTAGAGAGACATTTGCCATCACTTGTTTCCATTCTTCTCTCTGGTCTTTGAAAACAGTCTAATAGGACCAACCCAAATAATGTTCCTTTGGGAATAATTGTCAGAAACATTCTTATCAATTAAATAAGGAGACAGTTGTAAGCCAAAACTTTTGTCCCAAAGCCTGTTTCAGATAGGATGTGTCCAAATGCAAAACCTCTAACAGTAGGAAATGGTTGCAGGGAACACACTGCTGGTGGCTGGTTTTAATTCAGAATATAAACGTAAGCCGAATTGCTGTTTTTTATTTTATTTTATTGCTATTAGTTGTTAATGTATGAGTGCTCTGTCTGCATCTATACCCGTATGCCAAAAGAGGGCATCAGATCCCATTATAGATGGCTGTAAGCCACCATGTGGTTGGTGGGAACTGAACTCAGGATCTCTGGAAGAGCAGCCAGTGCTCTTAAGCACTGAGCCATCTCTCTAACCCCTACATTACTGCTTTTTAAGAGTGTGAGAAATGGGACCTGGAGAGATGGCTCAGCAGTTAACAGCTACTCTTGCCAAAAGGACTCACCTTCAGTTTCCAGCTCCTACATGGTAACTCACAACTGTCAATAACTCTAGTTCCGGGGGACCTGACACCCTCTTCTTGCCCCTGTGGGCATCCATCAGGCACATGGTGCACACACATGCAAGCAAGTCAGAAACACTCAGAGACATGAAATAAAATGACAAAAATAACAATGTGAGAAAGAAACTTAAGTTTGGTGGCTCACTCAACTATGAATAGAGTCCTCCAAATAAAACAAACAGTTAAAATACAGCAAACAGTATCAATTTGCCCTGGCTTTTAATTAATGTCTCATATTCTGATGGATATTTTTCACCCCAGGGTTTGACATATTTATTACCCTGTTTTCCAGACGGGCTTAATGGTAACATCTCCCCATTGGACTGTTGTGGCCGAAGCCATGAACTCAATGGCAGTTTTCCTTCGACTCGTCTGCTCTTTGCAGACACACAGCTATCAGCCTTCTACTGGAGCTGTTGGAAGGCTAGCGTGGTGATTAAAAGCTCCGATAATATTACCGTGTACTCACTATGGCACCTTAGCATTTTTAAACACTTTCATATACAACTGAGGAAACTGAGGTCAAGGGACCCTAAGTGACTCGCTCTGCTGGCAAGCAGCTGTTTCTATTAGATAAAACATTGCAGATCAGAGTGATGGCAGCAAGGCCAAATGGAGTGGCAATCTTGTTGCTCAATCTTTCTTTGTTAGGTAGGGGCCCCCAAATTCCTGGCCACTCTTACAGAGATTGGTGAGCACCGCATTGCCTGCTTCTGTCTGATATGCTATTTATTACTCACTAACTAGAGATTTCAAGCCAACTAAATACTTTTCAGAAAGCGAAGACAACTGTCTTGTACTCTGCAGTGGAAGGACATGCTTTTGGCAAAATGAAGTCTCTGTTTCAATTTGCATGCACAGAAAATAACCTGAACTATGAGTGAATCAGAAATAAAATTACTCACTCAACTCTAGACACAAATTCCTGGTTCAGGTCACTCCACACTTCATACATATTCCTGGTTGAGTTCACTGAACACTAGACACATACTCCTGTTTGAGGAAAGGAGACACTGCCTGTGCTTTCTAAGGTACCAAATGATGCTGGGCTCTGGTTAAAGGAGGTGATGTGATGAAAACCCCAATACTGTAATAAAATGTAACCTAGGCAAAGTGTTGGGAAACAGAAAGACACATAGTTGTCCCTCAAGAGGAGTGGTGCACTCAAATGTATTCCATTGATGTTATGGAGCATGGCCATGCTGTGAGACAGCCACAGACATCTGTACTTCTTTCTAAACTATTAGTTTGATCAGCTCATCTCTACAGTCTGAATCACTTATATTGAGGAGTTGGGTGGGGCAGTGAAGATGAAAGAGAAGAGGTAAAGAAACATGGTAGAGTTGAGGAGGAAGTTAGACTGGGGCTTCTTCTGTCACTATTAACTCCGTGTCCTCTGCTTCCATTTCTATTTGGTCTTTCTCCCCTCCTCCACTCGTGTAATCTCACCGCCTTGGCTGGCTTCCTGCCAACACTTGGTGTGCCCCCTGCTCTGCCACCCCAGATTCACTCCAAAAGCACGCTCTGTGGCCCGGCTCGTTGTTCTCCAGAATGGCCCGTGAGGCTCTGAGCAGGAACGTGGTCAAGCCGTGAGGTAAAGGGGTCGGACTGGACTTCTGGACGCTGTGCTTGGCTTTCCTAACACATCCTGGAGACGGGGAGCTAGCTGTACTTCTGATGGCAGTTTGTACAACGGCAGCAAGCATGAGTCAGATCATTAGCCTGCCTGTCAGGTCATCTCCCGTGAAACCCATTATGAAGAATGTGCGGAAACTGATGCCTGACTCGAAGTCCTTAGTTTACTAAATTGCAGAAATTATCTTTGGAAGGTTTTGTCACTATATATATATATATATATAATATATATTTATCAAAAAATAATGTTTGCGGTAGTGCCGCACGCAAAGTGCTGGTTGAATGAATCTGTCAGGGAAACTTCAATCCCAGATTACCCTGCTGCAAGATCGGCGATTAGAAGTGAAAACACATCTTTAGAAAGTTCACAGTGGTTTGAAATAGATGAGCTATTGAGACGCATAGCAAAATCTACCCTTTACAGATTAGTCAAACAGTGATTGTAGTCCACGACAAAAACACAGGCTCGCCTTATTGTCAGGGTAAAATGCTCCTTAATGTGCTGTTCCAAGAGCAGGTTAGCGTTACTCAAGCCTACAAATAATGATACAAATTACCTTTAAGAATTCTTTGCATGTGAGCATGGCCACAGAATTCAAAAGCAAACAGAAAATCACTGTGTTTCCAAACTGACAGACTTTTCCCAAGTCAAATTTACTGGAAGAACATTACTGTGGAAAACTCAGGGAGCAACTAAAGGCAGACTTTTAATCAAAAGGGATGGAAAGGGGCCACGGCCTGATAGTCACAATATCAAATCCCAGTAAGTGGGTTTTGGGTTTAGCGCTTGTGCTGTTTCAGGGTAGTGTGTGAATCCCTCTCGGCTTATTCATTGTCCTTTGGGGAAATTACTTTACTTCAACACTAATGTAAGCTTTGCTTTTTAATGATAAACACTGCGGTTTAATTTTCTAAAGAACAAGAAGTTGTTTGGGAAAAGAATTAGAGATGATAATGTAGAAAGGTGGAGAAAATGGCACAGGCACCTGGACAAGCTAACCAAGCTGTGCTTGGTGTTTGGCTGTTCACCAAGTGTTGCTGTGTGTACTTACAATTGTTCTTCCCACCAAAGCCTTGAAATGATGATTCAGTTCCTAAGTGTAGCCAAGGAAGCAATGGCAAAAGCAGAGAAGCAAGGAATAGGCAGGAAAAGAAGAGAGACACTTCCTTTGCTTCGTGTGGGTCTTGAAACAATGCCCACAAAGGGTACATATCACAGCTATCCATTCAAATTTCAAGGCCGGTCATGCCACATATCACCACTATGCCTTTATTATTTGCATAAAGCAATTGCTCCGTGGTCAGTGGCTTCATATTTGTCTAGACAACATGCTTCAGATGGCATGGATAGCCTCAGACACGCCAGGCTAGGTCTAAATCAGTGATGAGCAGAGCTGGAGGGATGTATCATATGAGTTATAAACCATAAGAAGGTATTTAAATAGATAGATAAGACACATGCAAATCTTTTCATTGCCATGACAACCATTTGATATAGGTTTTCCATATGTAACAAGAAGGGCAGAGCAAAAGGCAATGAAAAAAAATAGCAGGAACCTGTAATGTAAATGAACCTGATAGGGAATTAGTTCAGATTTTGGTCATTTATTAACTCATAATCAAACACAAACTTCTGTGCAAATACCCCACTTACCAGTCAAAGCAACCATATTCCTAAGCATCATGTGTCATTCTCAGCTACACAATCACATCCTAGGTACCAGGTTTTGAGAAATGCCTTTGGCTGATGAAAGAAAAGCAAAGGGATTGGTGATTGCAGAGCATTTCTAGGTGCAAATTCTTCAGTTACAAAGGAGGCTCTCAGGGAGGGACTCAACATCTACTCAAATACGGAGCCTGTCTCTCTGACTTTATTGGGTTTTTAATGTTCAAATCATTGATGAATTCTTAAATATCCATGTAATTAAGATGACATTGCATTTCAAAGCATGATAGCATTTGTTCTTGTTTCCCTGTGCAGTGGCAGGGCTGGGGGAGACGCTTCCATTTTCCCAATGCTGACTCCCCTTCGCTTTCCTTCCCTCTTATCATGATCCCTTACTGCTCTCCAGTTCTCCTTTATCTCTTCGCACTGGGGTCCTTCATTTCTTTTGTTTCAGGGTGTGCCTGTGAACCGGCGGTCTTTCTGTGATCTGAGTCCTCCCTCCAGCTCCATCTCTTCTACCACAGGTCTAGAAGGAAAGGGAGACCTAGTGGGTGCTTTCATCTCAGCTTGGTTCACCCTGAGCACCTACTCTGATCAGATGGTGGTCTTGGGAGAACACAGTGTCCTTCTAGATCCGTTCAACACTTTCCTCTGTGGATCAGAGATCTCTGCCTGGTCCTCAAAGCTTTTGAAATATGAATGACAGTTCTGTTTGCTACTGGTGAGGCCAAGCCTGGTCCCATCTGAGGCCTGCAGAGTCATTAAAATTCTCCAGTTAGATCTTTGTATGTGCAATCAATGTATAGATTCCTTCTGACATGGCCTGGCATTTTAGTACCCAAGGGAACATTGGTGAAAACAAGCTGGTTTATTAATTAAAGTGATAATAAATAGCCCCCCTAAACTTCAATATGCTTATTGAAAATCTTGGCTCAGTCAGCTGTACTCTGAATATATCTGAAACCATGTCCTTCCTTTGTGCCTCCTCTGGCATGAAGACAAACGAAGGCAGAAAGAGCCACTTCCATCACAGAGTAACTTAAATCCTAATCTGGTAGTCACCCTTCAAAGCCAAACTCTATTATTATTTCAATATGGTTTTCTGAGAAACTATTTCAATGGTGCCACCAAGGAGGAGGCAGAGGCAAGAAATGTTCAAACCATGAGATCCTGCCAACAGAGCACGATTTAAAATCTCATTCATCAGCTCCTACCTGTCCCGTGGAAACCGTCGCCCCCCGAAACCATTGGTATTAAGACCGTAGGGCATCCTGAGAGCTGATGTCTCAGTTCCTTATCCAGGATACGTGTTCTGTCTGACAAATTTGTGGGTGTTGTTGTGCCTTCCAGATATCAGTTCTGTTTCTGACATCTGGGGTTTTAATTAACAGTCGTATGACTGACTGGAGGGAAATGAGCATGGTCCGGTCTGCTCTGGTCTGCTCAAAGGTATCTAGCATCTTTATTTACAAACAGCATCCCTGTCATGTTATTTCCTCCATGTTTCTGATTTATCCTAAAAGAACACATTACACAATGGATTTGGAGGCGTTAACGGGAATCTACAAGGGTGACTTTAATCTTTATGTCTTTCTATCCTGGAGGGCATTTTGCCGCCCCTCTGCACTGCACTCACTACACAATCATCTTCTGCTTTAGAAATGTAGCCATTTGGATCAATAGTAACGGGACAATCTATTGTACCTCAGATGGGGGCTCCTAGGACAGCTAAGAAGCAGATGCGGCTTCACCAAAAGCTGGGCTGAACTGTGAAAAAGAAAGTTAGTGCAATGTACACCGAGCCAAAAGTAGGAGCCTCCTAACGAAATGCTACTTATTCTATTGAAGGATGTTAAAATACAATTAGGAAAACATTGGAGTGGAGAACAACAGCCAACAAACTCTTGCAGCTGGAAATTAGAGATTTCTTTTTCAAGTGGGACATGTGAGCCGTACAGAGAATAGAGGTTTCTGGTTTTGTCTCCTTTTCTGTCTTTTCCTCCTCTCTTTGTATTTGCAGATATAGTGATACTTGAGCTACCATCCAACCATGAAATTTTGAATCAGTGTTTATCTCTGGCTGTTCTGATGACTATGTGTTTCTTATATTGGAGAGAAAAGGCAGGGGAATCCCTCAACTGGTGTCAGATCTTAGAGGGTGTGCCGAGAAAGAACAGCAGAAGATGCAAAGACTTGCTAAGTCTTAGGGAAGCTGCAAGTTGAGGATTTTCCTGTAAATTCCTCATCTACAAACAATCGGGGTTGTCACAGACCCTCACTTCCCTGGCTCTCACTTCTATGTTTCTACTGCTTACATCCACTCCCTTGTTCCGGAGTCCACCATCCCATGCCCTTGACCTTGGCCCCCCAGAGCTCCTCCTCAGCCAGCTTCCTCTCTGACTCCACTCACATCTACAGCCAGGCCCTGGCTGATAACCCCGCTGCAGCAGGACAATTAACAGAGAACTGAAGTGTCAATCCTGGCAGGGTGAGGACAGTGGCGGACCTTAGCCAACAGCTCTCAGTTTGACACCCAGGCCAGGCCCAGGGCTAGGAGAAACAAGGGGGTGGGGAGCAGAGGGTTGACATTTGGGAGATGAGAGGTCTCCATAGAAAAAGCATGCAGTGCACTTCTTTGAGGAATTGTTTATCCGCTGCATCAGATCCCGGCTGTCTGACCAGTTAATTGGATGAACACCTGGAAGAAAACACTGTGTGCACCGAGTAGTGGAAAATGGGCATCTTTGTTTCTCTTTAGATGGAGAAAGTGCTTTTTCTTTAAAGAAAAAAAGATCACCAACTCTCAATCACTTTTAAAGGTGTTCCTGCCAGACTTAGATTAAAAAAGGAAAAAGAAATACCTGTTATTAAGTGACCCCCCTCCTTCTCACTAGCTCCTACTTTCCCCTGAAGCCACCGACCTGCATCAGCTGTGATATCTTAATAAAGTTAGAGCTGAGGAGAGACAGCTCCCCGCCCAACCTACCCCCTTCCAATAAGGGGCTCTGGAGCCCTACCTGTGTGTTAGACCAAGCTGCTCCTGTGGAGCCCAGGCTAAGGGCGGAGAGCCTCCAGGCCACAAGAGGGTGCACCTAAAAACCTGCAGGGGTTACCTGCTCACATCGTTCCCTTCTTGGATTTCTGTGACCAGGAGGTGAATAAATGAGCCTGCTGAGGAAGTTGGTAGGATAATTCAGACAAAACACAACAAACAAAGAGCAAACAAGCAAATTTGCAATCCAATAAAATGGGGACATGAAAGAAAAGACTTGGGCACAAGATGATATTTTGTGTTTCATACAAATAAATCAGCAGGTAATTTCAACCAAATAAATGAAGTTGCATTTGGTTGTGAGTTGATCTCATCCAAAGGATGGGTTTCTAGAGAGGATTCTGCAATCACTTTTGTCTCCATGGGGTCTGGGAGGGATGGTCAGGGAGTGGGGTTGGGTGGCTTGCTAACTTGGCAGCTGAATAGGCTTCTGCATCTCTTCTCTCAGAGAGCACAGTTGTTTTGTGGTTATGAAGTGAAGATGGACTTTCCAACTCTTCTACATCACAGGCCTGGTAGGTATGGGGTAGCATGCAAGACTCCAGCCCTGAACATCTATTTCTGACAGTGTGATGTTTCAGAATACTACATCTGAATGATAAAATGAACATCAGAAATGTATTTGTGGTTAAGCTGGTTGGTGTGATATTTTGTTTTGGTACCTAGGTAGGTCCCAGCTCCCCTGCTTCCTGCCCCAGCCTTTTCAAACATACTACAGCACACCACCATTAATTTTCAAGCAAAATGTAGAATTCAGTAGCAGGTATAAATGACTTTTTGGTCATCAAGACTGATGTCATTTAGACTTCCAAATGTTAAAAAAAACAATTTAGACAAGCAGACCCTCATGTTACAATGGCGCCCACGTGGATAACTGCATCCACAGGAAGCCTTAAAGCTTGGGAAAGACTAGAGTAAAGCATTTTGGTTTTTAGCCTTAGCAGGAAAAAAAGCTGCGCTGTTTTAAAATGCCGGCTTTCTGGGCCATCCTGCCAGGGAAAACGCTGATTCTTTCAAGCAGTCTTCCCGACTACGGAGCTATGGACACACTGTTGCAGCTTGCTTCCTGGCAAGGACCTTGA
>LOJH01020462.1:6926-20742 GCA_001685095.1 Ellobius talpinus
CATTAGGTCAGGCTACTTATTAGCTCTTGTAGCTTATATTAACACATTATTCTGGTCTATGTTAGCCATGTGGCTCAATACCTTTTTCAGTGAGGCAGAACACATCCTGCTGCTTCAGTGGTCTGGGCAGGAGTGGGAGGAATCAACTTCCTCCTTCCCTGAATTCTCCTGTTCTCATTGCCTCATTTCTACTTCCTGTCTGGTTTTCCCACCTAAACTTCCTGCCTGGCCAATCAGCAATTATTTAAAACATGATTGACAGAATACAGACAATTCTCCCACACCAAGAAACAACTTACAGGATTTAAATGAAGAAATTCATTTTTACTCATGGTTCTAACGAATTCGTTTATCATGGCAGTAGAATTATGTAGTGGAGGCTAGGCACATATCAGTAGACCTAGAGCAAGAACAGATACAACCAGGACCTAGAACATAACATTTCAAGGCCTACTGTTAGTGTTATACCTCTGCTAATTGGGTGCCATCCTCTCAAGGTTCCAAAACAGTACCATCAGCTAGGGAACAATTGTTTAAAAAAAGATACTTTGAGATACTGCAAGCTCAAATCCCATAAAAGGGAAACTGAAATTCCTAATGACAGTTTGGAGATGGAGACATGTAGAAGGAAGAAAGGAAATACCATGTCAACATGATGTTGGGTAAAGAAGTTGTTTTTAGGATGACTCTATCAATCTGGCCTGAGAAATGAATAGGTTGTAGCATTCTCTCCAAACTGGGGTATACAAGGTCAGAGTCAGGTTCAGGTTAGGGAGAAAATGGGAACATGTGGAAAAAGAATTAGGTGTTCCTGGAAATCTCCTATGACCATGCAAGACTTACAGTGGAGGGATTGAGACCCAACCTTTGACCTATAGCCTGTCTTGTCAATGGGTTGTGCTGGAGTAAGGGTGGTGAGAGATTGTGGAAGTAGCTAAGCAATGACTGGTCCAGCCTGAGAGTGAACCCACCCTTGACACTGCCTGGAGTTCTAGGACCCAGAGACTTGGATGGGTCCTAGGGTAGAACCAAAAATGACTGAAGAAAAAAAGTCAGTGTAATGATGCTTAATGATATTCTGCTCTACTCCTAGGTTGGTGGCTATCCAATACTCAAGTTGTCATTAGAGAGGCTTCATCCAGCAACTGATAAAAGCAGATGCAGAGATCCACGGCCAAACATTAGGGAGAGCTCCAAGAATCCTGCTAAAAAGAGGGAGGAAGGATTGTAGGAGCAAGAGTAGTCAAGGATATCACACACACACACACACACACACACACACACACACAGAACACACAGAAACAACTAACCTGGGCTTGTAGGAATTCACACAGACTGAACCCACAGCCAGGGAGCTTACATGGGACAGACCCTAAATCTAAAAATAAATATAATGCAGATATAAATAAATAAATATAGAGGCCTTCTAAATATATGTGACAATTGTGTAGCTTGGTCTACTTGTGGGAGCAGTGAGAGCAGGTGCTATCCATAAAGCTTTGGTTGGTTTTTGGGAACCTATTCCTCACATTGGGCTGTCTTGCCCAGCCTTGAATATAAGGGGTGGTGCTAAGTCTTCCTGCAATTTGACATGCCATGTTTTCTTGATAACCGTAAGCGTCCTGTCCCATTCTGAACAGAAACAAAGATGGAGAGGAGGCAGCAGAGGGGAGGAGGGAGGAGGGACTAGAGGAGAGGAGGGAGGGGAAACATTGGCCAGGCTGTAAAAAAAAATAAAATTAATAAAATGAGAATTAGGTGTCCTATAAGTTGGATTTGGGCTGATTCTAATAAATAAGGTAGCCTGAGAATCAGTAAGGTGGAATAGTAAGCCCCAGCCCCAAAGTAAGGAGGAGGGGCAAATATTTAAATGTTCCCCAGGCATTTATAGGGATGGTTCCAAGGAAAGCAAAAGCTGACATGTGACAACCCTTAGTGTATAAACAGAAATGCCGTTCAAACAAACATGTGAGAATAAAATGCCTAAGGGTAGGTAGAGTGAGCTGAAAAAAGAGCCACAGGTGAAACTGAATAGCAGAAAGACAGGAGGGCAGAGGAGACAAGAAATACAGATGGGAGGAGGAGCATCATGGAAGTCGCCATCAGGAAGAAATTAAGACAGAAAAAGTTGTCAATTGCATTATATGAGTAGGTTGAGATTGGTATCATAAAGCTGGTATTAATTGTCATTGGTCTGGGGAGAAAGGTTGTGTTCAACGAAGGGACAAAATTCAGTCTATGGTGTCCTGAAGAGTGAATAGGACACTTCAAGAAGTTTGAAGATCAGAATGATGAGGATTTGAAAATATTAAATTGGTTTATTGAACCATAAAGTATGGTCAGTAAGTTCTGTATTGTCCAGAGGAAAATAAGTTCAAGTGTGAGAAGAAATGGGAAAAAGACCAGACTTTCCACAGAATTTCCAAGGAGGAGAGAATTTCTGTTCAATTCACTAAAATATTTATTTGAAATTAAAAAGTAGGGGATTTTAGGAGCTCTAACAAAATGACAGCTAGTGGTGAGGTCACATGACAAAGGAGTTAGGAGAAAGTCAAGATGAAAGGGGACACTGAAGGGTTAATGGCCTAAAATAAAGAACCATAGGAGACTTGAAGAACTCCTGTGAGTCAGCACATTGATAAGGACATTGCCAGCAGCCATGAGCTGAGGAACTCGTGATGAGAAACTCAACACATGAACAATAACATCCCCAGGATTTACTGTCCTGAGACTGTAGGAAATGGATCGACAGATTGAACTTCCCATCTCTGCACTGGTCCCTTTCCACTCCTCTAAAATCCTCAATCCCAAAGTGTCTACCTGTGCACAGTCTGCAGTCCCGTGTAGACTGTGCCTACATGTGCATGCACAGTCTACATTCCTGTGTAGACTGTGCCTATGTGTGCATGCACAGCCTGCATTCCTATGTAGACAGTGCCTAGGTGTGTGTGCACAGCCTGCACCCCTGTGTAGACTGTGTCTATGTGTGCATGCACAGCCTGCACTCCTGTGTAGACTGTGCCTACATGTGCATGCACAGTCTGTAGTCCTGTGTAGACTGTGCCTATGTGTGTGCACACAGTCCGCACTCCTGTGTAGACTACTGCCCTCACTGTTCCCATGAAAGAAATCTGCAACTTGTAGGGCTAGCTTAGTCTTCTTCCATTTTCATAGCTCCTCTACCTTTCTTGATCTAGCAGATAGAGTAGGTGCTAGGGATAGAACTGAGATCCTTCAGTTTAAGATATCAGAAGTACTTAGCGTTTTCTTTGAGGTAAAGGTCTAGAATTGATTTCCATGGGCAAGACTGACCAATCTGAAGTAGAAACGAAAAACCCAGAGGTTATGTGAGCTAAAAAGCTGAGCTGAAATTGTTAAGCTATCTTCTAGAACAGTGGAGTGACTCCTAGGCATTGTCGTTTGTGGGAATTCAATAGTAAAATAGAGAACTTTGATGACAGACAAAAGATTAGCTGTGTTTCAAAAAGTCTGCATCTGGCCAATAAAGCCTTTCTGTTTGTGGTCGATTACTTTCATGTCGATTTTAGCATTTCTTGTATGATAGTAACATGTTCTGAGCACTGAAGAACTGTTCGTGGGATTTTTCAGTAAATTGCAGAGGCTAAAATGTAATCTCTGGTATTTGGGTTCAGGATATGGATTCCCAACCTTGCAGGTTCCCAATGGCTCACACTCACTCTGGAGTCACAAGTAGTTTCTCTCCCTAGTCTGTGATATATATTGTCTTTTAAAATATTTCCAAAGCCCCTCTTAGCAGTACTCAAACTTATTCTGAGACTTAATAGAAACCAGTTATACACTGGGATTGCAGTCAGCAAGGGAAAAGACATTTTTACTGAAACCATTATTAACCAATTCAGACAAGTGGACTTTAACTTTCTATATGGAATTCCTTAGTGCAGAAACGGACTCCATGAAATTAAGACATGTGACTCTGAGCCTACGCTCTGCCATCTGGGTAGTTCCAATGGATGTGTATCTTGTTAAGCTTTATTAAGTTTGCACCAACATAGCATTTCAACCTCTAAACACAGGAAAAGCAACAAACAGGTGGAGATCAACAAACACGGCAGGGATATTTTAAATTACTAATCAGATGGAAGAAATGTTTACAAAGAGCAGGCAAGGAAATGGAGTGCCAACTGTTGTAGCCACAAGCCTTAGAAGGTGAGAATGGATGGCAGCCTGCCAAGGAAACCTCAGGCCCCGTGAATTCAACACACTCCCACAAACAGAAGTGCTGGCGTGGGCACATCTACACCCATAGAGAAATAATGGCAAATTTTAAAGAGTTCTGTGCAAAGCTTCAGGGTTTGGCTGGGGAACTTCCCATACCCATGGTTGATGTTTATAAGAAAGCTTTGTAAGACTGTTCACTAAGGTATCATGAGCTGGAGGTGGGTTGGAGAGAGTTCAAAAGTTAAGAGCACACACTGCCATTGAGAGGACCCAAGTTGGGTTTCCAGCACCCACATGGTGGGTGGCTTACAGCTGTCTTTAATGTCAGTTCCAGAAGATCTGTGCCCTCTTCTGACTTATGTGGGACGCAGGCACTTACATAAAACCATGCAAAAACACTCCTACACCTAAAATAAAAATGAATAAATCTTTAAAAAACAGATCTAATGATTTGGAGAGAAGGTTTTAAAATCAGAATGGTAAATGGCAGAGTCATGCTTCCTCCACTAAATGATCGAGTGCCCCTATGCAATTTCCTGAACTCTCTTAAACTACTACCTTAGCACATTAAAAGCGGGAGGAAAGACAGTACAAGTGTCCACAGTTTTGAATGAACTTGAACTAGGGCCCCAGGCAGGGCCTCCTAAGACAGAGTAGACGTTGGTCCTTCTTACAGAGGTGAAACGAAATGTAAGTGCAGTTTAGTTTCTGGTTTTCTTTTACGTGAGAATGGCGAACACTTTTTTCAACTGTCTTTTGATCATTTGTATTTTCTCTTTTGAGAACTGTTCCATTCATTTGGCACATCTATTGATTGGATGATTTTTTTTGATGTTTTAACTTTTTCAGTTATTTATGTATTCTGCATTCTGTCTAATACCCTGTCAAATGCATACTTGGCCAAGGTTTTCTCCCATTCTATAGGTTGGCAACTTTTCTCACAGTACAACAGCTGCTGTATTCATTTGACTTTCTCAATTTCATTTTCCCCTCCAGCTTAGAGTGATAATTCTTTATTGTATTGTGAAATGTTTGCTGCTTTTGAGGAAAATTCAGATATGTCCTCTTTACTTCCTTTAGCTATAGAACTGGAAAAGGGAGGGGTTGGTTCAATTATCTAAGAATTGTCATTGGGAATGAAGTAAAATACTTTATTTTGAATGAGTAAAATACTAAATCCCTGTTATAAAAAAAGGTAGAGATCTTGAGTGAGAGAGTGGCTATGTGAGGTCCAAAATAGATCAAAAGAATCCTGTATTATATGGACAGCTGAAGAAAGTGATGATGTGCCCAGAAGATCAGACGAGATCACTTAAAATATGAATATAGATTAAAACGGGGAGTTGAAGCCCAAGAATCAGAAGCTTCAGAATATTGAAATCAGAAAGGGGGCAGAAGCCACCAAACAAGACTAGGACAGAGCAGCTTGTGATGCTCAATATCATTATGCTGCTTAAATGAAGAGAAACAAGGATTTAGAGGAACAGACAGCTAGTTCACTTTAATGCTCCTGGGTAAACGAGTAAGTAACGAACAAGATGAAATGATCGATTTGGGCAATATGGAACTCAATGAAAGCACAAGTCCTGCCACCTTAATGGAGCAGTCTACTAATTTCTAGAATAAGTGGCCTTTGTCTGTAAATCTGTGCACAAAAGAAGGGAGGAAAGTGGGAAGATAAAGAAGCTACGATTAAGGCAGAGGTTACTGTTAAGTAGAAAATATATGGTTGGGTTATTGTTAAACTAATCTTATGGAGAGAGAATTCTCTCTGCAGAAGAAATTAGAGAAACTGGAAATGCAGGATTTGGGCAGGGAAGGGAGGAGAGAATCAAGAGTCCACCGATTCAAGATACTTCTTTTAGAGTGATTCTGAAGCAAAATAGTTGTGCTGATGACCCACACAGATCAGCACAACCGATGGTTGAGAATTTTGGCTTTGGTTGAACTTATTAGCCTTCACAGAGGTAAGAAAATATTGCTTTCCCAAAGTTCCTTTACCAAGTGTTTCCCTCAATTTATTTCTGTCAAAGAATTGTGCATTGGATAAACTGAGGTGGCTTATAAAAGAATCTCAACAATATGATGTCAAAGGAAGGCATATGCCTCAAATAATCACAGTGTAATCAGAGAAAGGCAGTAGAGCTCTCTCTCTCTCTCTCTCTCTCTCCCTCCCCCCTCTCCTCCCCCCCTCATTTCTCGAGAACACAGAGCACAGAGTTAGGACCATAGGAAGTGACACGGCTCTAATCGTAAATAAAGATGAACTTTTTTATGTTCAGAACTTTGCTGTTACGGAGCTGTGCCGTTTCCTTTGCAGAAAGTGCTCAAGAGTCTGGCTGAACTTCATGAGGACACTGCGCAAGCAATTCTCTCACTGAAATGGGAAATTATATGAGAAACTTAAATCTGTGTCAGAAGTGAGATTCTTAAACCCTGACTGCCTCATCTTTTCATGCCACTTCTCAGCCAGTATCTTTTTCCTTTATTCTCAGTTGTGGCATTGTAGCAGCCCAGTTGCACTGAATAGAAATGCTGAAAATACTACAGTAGCATAGGAAATAAGATCTCCTGTTTATGGCCATATTTTGAAAGCATAGTAGACAAAACCTGTGCCATGACAGGATGGTTCTAACCTAAAGTTGTCAGTGATCACATAGCCAGCTTCCGGCCCCTCCTTCTCCTTTGAAATACTTTGAACTGGAGTCTGTGCAAAAGATGCTTCAGTGGGGTTGCTGCTTAATCAACTAGAGACAAGGGAGAATAAAAATTTAAAAAGAGAATTGTAGATTATACAATCGGATGTTCAACAGTGACACGGACTCCTTTGACAACTGAAGGGTCAGTACCTGCAAAAGTCGGGACACTGCTTACAAGCATTAGCATCCAACTAGCAACAATGTGCATGCCAGGATAATGAACTTAAAACAATAGTAATTAACAGGCTAAGACAAAGGATTAAAATTAGAAATGAATGGCACAGTGCTTTCCGCTTGCTTGTAGAACAGCATTAAGCCAACTTAATCCATTTTAATTCATCCTGAAACCTGCAGTGCAAATGAGATGGATTCAAGGGTCAGGTTCAGCTCCTGAGAAAGTGCGATACATTCACCTGCGACAATTCTTTCTGGAGTGATAAAGTAAAGGAAGTCTCTTAAGAACTCTGAGTGACTCCATGGGGTCCCCAGAGATCAGGTGTCAAAGTTGTCTATCAGATGCCTGAAAAGAAAAAGGGGAAGCATTACTCAATGCTATTGTGAGACAGTTGTCATTGACTGATCGGGCCTTTGAAGCATGCTTTCACAGTCAATGAAACCACCTGAATAGATGAAAGCCAGACAGCTTCTGACAAACAAGAGTCTATGGAATATTCATTGTGCATCTGGGAGGGAAAGATTAATGTATTAGAAATTAAAATGGGACCAGAATGTATGATCTTGCTCTAACACTTGGTCAGACCTGTGTCACCCACTGCTAGTGCCTGAAGTCGACAGACAATTCTGCCAAGGTAACTGAGAATCATTAAGCATCCCGCTATTGTGCGTGGTGAATAATAAAACTTTCCCCCTATTCTTTGCCTGGAGCTGACAATGAATAATTCCGGAGCTATTTGCAATGTTAACAGCACCTATCTGGCCATCCATTCCTTTATGATAAGGATGGAAATATGCATTTCAACAGTCCGTACAGACCCTGATTCACAGGCATTTCAAAGGACATCTGTCACTCAAGTGAAGGACCTGTCACTCTCCGGCGTGTGTGACGGTGCCAAGGAAATGGCCAAAAAGATTATCTGTATTTTATTTCTCCCCCCATTTTTTTCAGATTAAAACACAGGCACATTTGCCATAGACTGACAGGTGATTTACACTGGCAACTGTAATGTGTTTAGGACCAGAAAGAAAGAAAAAAAAAAAACCCCTATTTTTAGGCAGGCATATTCTTCCAAGGTTTACAGGTATCTCAAATATACTATCGCAAATATGATCTAGACCACACAGAATGCCATTATGCTGAATATTAGAAGCATTTAATCTGTTTGGTGACATAGAGGTGACATTGAGTGTTGTATTTTTGATGTCAGTCCCAGAGTAAATGTCCTTCTATAAAATTCCATATGGCTGAGCTGGGGTCCATACAGTCTGATGAAGTTGTGTTGGACTTGCTCCCAAAAATGATGTGTGAGCAATGGATGACTGCTCTTCACCAGTCATTGGATGTGTAGCTCAGATCAGAAAAGCGCTCATAACCAATGGGGATTAATGTCACATACCCTGACGGTTTGCTTACAAACACCAAAGAAAAGCTTAGTATTTTCTTCTCTGGAAAAATATGGTAAGAACATGCTTCAGATCTACAAAAGCCATCAGAGCTCTGGTCCTCTCAACTAATTCTCTGACTGCTTTTAGGACTCCAGTTATGTCTCTGTACAAATTGATCTGCTTTGAACTACAGTTAAATTAGTGATTAATGTAAATGGCAAATCAAAGATCTGTCTTGCTTACCTTCGTGATTGCCATCAGAGTTCCTCTCCTAACCAAGGTGACATGAAACTTCTTTTTAAAATTTCCAGTAAGAGTTAGGGAGCCCATTCCATGTCATGTGGAGTACAAGGAAATTCTTAGACAATGTCTGATGGTGCTTGTGTGCAAAAGAAGACAATGTCTGGCCGGTCAAAGAACTAGCTTGCAGAACGCTCCAGTTTCTTATTGATGAGGGACCACTCTCTTTTTTTGCAATGTATTTCATGCAAGTGTCTGGTTTTTACTCTTAAAATGTTGGAAATTGGTGATTATTATAAGGTGTGTTTAAAACCATGGGCCCACTCTATCAAGAAATTGTCCTAAATCCTCTTTGTATGAATAGGTAAAAGATAAGTTAATATGTGAATAAGTAAATGAATTGGCCTTGCAAAGAAGGTAATTTTTAAACTATTATCTAGTTTAAGGCTCTCGAAGTCATAAAACTTCTGTGAGGGTGACATAACTTTATTATTATAGCCAACAGGGATAGAATACATGTAAATAATTATTTATTTATTTATGTTGATGATGATGATGTGTGTATGTGCGTGCATATATGCCTGTAGGCATGTGCGTATGAGTGAGTACCTGTGAGACCGGAATAAGGCATTGGACTCCCTAGATCTGGAGTTAGAGGTGGTTGTGAGCATTCTGATGTGGGCGCTAGGAACTGTGCTGGAGTCCCCTGAAAGCAGCAAGTACTTTTAACCATAGACCCATCTCTCCAGGCCCTAGAATATATTTTAAATTATTAAAACAAAACATCCTCATATGAAGCACTGTTAAAATGAATGTGAAGAGGCAAAGAAACAAAACAGGATTGCCTGAGACATAGAGCGTGGAGGAATTGTAGTAGCTGGACTTAGAAGCTGGTCTATAGCTATTTTAATCAGGGTTCAAGAAACCTATAATGATTTTCCTTTCCAGTGGTGGGTTTATGATAGTCAGAGTATACAATCTGGTCATAGTAGATAATATTTTCAATGTGAACTTCTTTAAAAATTAATGTGTAACACTTCAGAACACAAATGTGTGAGGTCCCAGTGAGATTTTAGTCTACTTCATTGTTCCTGTTGGTTACCATGACTCCTCCAGAGATACTCATCTTAAGTGCTTTCTCCTTAGCCTTCTCTTTATCTTACAAAACCCCTATGTGTGTTCATTTAACATTCTTACTGTCCTAGGTAGCTTTCCTATGTCCTGCAGTAGCATCAATTTAAAATCTACTTATTTAATTTGAAGCACTAGCTTTATATATNCTCTTATCATTCCATTTTACAGGTGTGAAAGGAGTTCAAAATGGCACAGTTAGTAATCAGTGTGGTGAGGCTTAAATCTAGTCTATTTGATTCGAAAGTCCATGTTCTCAGATGTGATTTTAGACTTACCTATAAGAAGTATTGTGCCTTAGCATGAATTGTTCACTGGGAGTATAAACCACAAAAAAAAGCATACAAATTTATTATACATTGAAAATTCTTGTATTTGCTAAAATGATTAATTTTATGAGGAGGACATGGTACATGCATGCCATAGTCCATGTGTGGTCAGATGGCATATGGTTAGAGGGAGCTGGTTCCCACCTTCCACCATGTTGGTCCCAGGGTGTTGAACTTAGGTTGTCAGGCATGGTAGCAAGCATCCTTACCTGCAAGCCATCTCATGAACCTGATAGTGTGTTTTGACAAGGCACTACTTATGAATCAATATTCCCTAAGAAATTCAGCTTAACAAAATGGATAAAGTAATAGAAACACCAATAGGAGAGACTTTGGTAAAGAGAGATTATTGGTTCCAAGCCGCCCGGCTAGCTTAGACCTGAAATAAACACACAGAAACTGTATTAATTAAATCACTCCTTGGCCCATTAGCTCTAGCTTCTTATTGGCTAACTCTTACATCTGAATTTAACCCATTTCCATAACCTGTGTATGGCCACGTGGCTGTGGCTTACTGGCTAAAGTTTCAGCCCATCTGTCTCTGGCAGCTCCACAGCTTCTCTCCGACTGTGCTTCCTTTCTCCCAGCATGCCATGTAGTTTTCCCCCACCTACTTAAGTTCTGCCCTATCAACATCCAAGGCACTTTCTTTATTCATTAACCAATAAAAGTAACACATAGACAGAAGGACCTTCCATACCAAGAGACTGCCAAATTCAATGACTGTAAGACTTAGTCTGACCTAGGTCCTCTGTGTACATGTTGTAGCTAAGCAGCATTCTGTGCTTGTGGGATTCCTAACAATGAGAGTATGTGGGGGGGTATCTCTAACTTTTTTACCTATTTGTGGGACCTTTTCCTCCTACCAGGTTGCCTCATCCAGCCTTGATGCAATGATATGTGCCTCGTCTTATAGTCGCTTGTTACACCATATTTGCTTGATGTCCCTGGGAGTCCTGCTCTTTTGTGAGAGGAGGCAAAAAGGAGCTGGACTGGAGGAGAAGGGAGCTGGGAGAAAGAGACTGGAGGAAGAGGAGGGAGAGAAAACTGCAGGCAGGGTGTAATATATGAGAAAAGGATAAAGATTAAAAAAAGAATTTGTAAGAATTTACTAAGGTGCATTCAAATATTTCACAAATATTTATTATACACACATTAAAAACAGGTTTAACTTTGGATAGTAGAGCCACCAACACAAGTTCTGGGCTCCATGATCCCACTTTCAGTTGAAAATCAGAAAAAGGAAGAGAGAGAGAGCATTCTGTAGAAGACTGTCAGGACTGTGGCTTCTAAGGGGACGAGAGTTTGCAGCAACACAATGGTTTTTATCTTATACTCAGAAAGAATAATTTTGACTACCATGTAGAAAATAAATGTTTTGGTATGGAGTAAGAAGGGTAAGAAGGAGACTAACTAGAAGACTGTGACGTTCATACATAGGGGCCTAGTGGTGTCTAAGATGAAC
This sequence comes from Ellobius talpinus, assembly GCA_001685095.1. Lineage (NCBI taxonomy): Eukaryota > Metazoa > Chordata > Mammalia > Rodentia > Cricetidae > Ellobius > Ellobius talpinus. The sequence goes on from LOJH01020462.1 coordinate 18,554, forward strand.
CTGAAAAAAAATCCAACAAGGATTCATAAAAATTTATAATTGGTTAATAGGCTGTGTGTGTCACTGTGTCTGTGTGCGTGTGTTTAGGGAGAAAGAAATAAAAAGAGAGATGGAGTAACAGAGGTGAAAGAGAGAGAGGGAGAAAGAAAAACCCAAAAGTTAGAAATATGTTGACTATTACAAGAATAAATTTGAAATAATTCATTGGTGATGTCTGAGCATATTTTTTTCCAAACCAGATGGCAAAATAAGTGGGTAAGAAATGCTTGTTTGTAACAGTTGATTAGTAGAACACATTAAGAAAAACAAGTTTAGGAAATTGTATGTTTTCTTGGAATACAACTGTCTTGAAAAAAATTATAGCAAGATCATTAGAAAATGAGCCCTTAGCAACCAGAGCTGTCAGAGAAAGTAGGCAGAATAGCTGACTCTTTTTCAAGAGATACATGTATTACATGTAATTTTAATATCTGGTTAACCTTAAGAGAAAATAATGTAAACACTTATTATATAGATAAAGCTCAAATTTAGTTATTCAAACTAGAATTTCATACAATGAGCCAATTTATAGCTTCCTTTTATATTTATTTATTTATGTGTGTATACACATGAGTATGTGTGTGTGTGCACATGTATGTGAGTGGAAAACATGTCTCTGTATGTACAAGTGGATTTGCTTATGGAAACAAGTAGTCAAGGTTGAATGTCTTCCTCGAGTCTTTTTCTTCTTAATTGAAACCTTATTTTTTTAGTAGCAAAGATTTTTAGATGAAGAATAAGCATTATTGTTATTATTATTGTTGTTACATTTTATATTTAACCTTAGATCACTTGTTTTTCATTGATTCCTTTTATGGTTATTTTAAACCATGACAAGTGACACTGGCCACATTGTTTCTAAAGTAGGTAAGTCAGATGACTGAATTAATTAAAGAAACGTAAACATTTAATACAGCTATATATTCTATAATTGGTCACAAGATTCTAAAATTCTAAGTCACATGTTTTTTTTGGGGAATACTGTTCTTCATAGGTGCTTATGTTTCCTGTGAAGCCTACTAGGGTACCTCCTGAGATGGCAGGGTCTAACTGATTGTTTTCATCTGTAGAGCAGATATTTTCTGTGCCAGTGTGACATTATTCTGGGTACTATGCACAGTGGGTTGGAATTATGTTCTTACTTTTTAGAAGTGCTTAACACAGAAACATTGGATTTATGAAGGGAAAGAATGCACAACATGATGTGATTACCAAAAAATTAGAATCCACCTTGTAGAGATCCACATGCTGAACTCCACGCAGGTTTCAAACATTCCAAATTTCCCTCACTGTTACATGCCTCCTCCTTCCCACCTGTCTGGAGCCCTGCTTTGAGCACGTCCCTCCCCTGTGCACACTCAGCTAGGCTGCAGGACTTCATTATCACTTTGCTACTACCTAGTAATTAAGAGTAAAGTTTTCTTTACTATTATTTTCTTCCCCAATCTCAGATATGATATTTTACAACGAGGTGTAACTGATGGCTCCTATTTTTCATTGACAAACACCTTTGGGCAAAGCATAAGCTTATGGTGTTTATTTATTTCATGTGATGACTACTATATAACTATTTCAGAAAAAAGCAATGTCTTGTCTTCATTTTTCTTGTTTACTACATTTTCAGTTTTCTTTTTTTTTGCTAGCATGTAGCACACACAGGGGTTTCACTGTGATATCCACAGTGTACTTTGTTCATCTTCAGCTTCTCTATTGGGGTCCAGCCTCTACAGGCCCATACATTCCAAGGTAGGGAGGGGTGTGTGGATTAGAAATGTTAGGCATTTAAAAAAACAGAGATACAAACGAAATAAACAGAGACACAGAATAGAGTCAGGAGGGTGACCCAGTGAATACTGAATTTGCCCACATTTATTTTTCATATGCTTTATATACCCTGATCCAAAAAGGGGGAAGAAGGCAAGACTTCTTTACCATGATACAAACAAGGAACAAAGCAATTACCTCTTCAATACCCTAACCTTCAAGTAACTATATCCTGAGTTAAGTATTCTGTTGTTTAGGCAGGACATACAGTGACCACACCTTGGACCAAACATCCTGTAGGCAGCCACACCCTGGGTCAAACTCTCTGTCATAACCTTGAAGGAGCAAGAATAGGCCTGAACTCTCTGATCTTTGGTCAAGGTGGA
>LOJH01020463.1:6569-20741 GCA_001685095.1 Ellobius talpinus
ACAGGGTACAAGACCATATATATATATATATATATAATATTTTTTTTCTTTTGACCCAGAATGATCTAACACTCTGTGTAGTCAAGGATGTCCTTGCATTTTTTTAATCATCCTTTTGTTTCTACCTCACAAGGGCTACAATTACAGATACATGCCACCATAGTCCGTTTATGTAGTGTTGGGAATCAAATCCAGGTCCCAGTGCACATTAGGCAAGTACTTTGCTATTTGAACTATGTCTCCAGTTCTCTGCACCAATTTTATATCTTTTACCTGTAGGTGAAACACATTGGCTCCACCAGCAATTATAGGACAAGAAATAAACAGATCTTATCATGTACTCTGATGAAGAGTCAGAAATGTTTGGTGAACAGTATTAATGAATACCATAATTTGGACTCACTAGGCAATGTGCTTGTATGGATGCAAACCTGACAATGTGTTCTATCCCTGGAAACCACTGAAAAGGCCTGATGTAGTATTGTGCATCAGGAAGCTCAATACTCCTTCACTGAGATGCAATGCCATGAAAGGAGAGTTGTCCTGAAGCTTGTGGACCAGCTAGCCTAGGCTATGTAGCACAGCAGTAGTAAGGAGAAGGATGCTGACTCAATAAGGCAGGTAGTAGACCAGGATTTGTGATTGCTGTGATCTTTACTACACACACACACACACACACACACACACACTGTGACATACATATACATGCACTTGTGCAACATACAGTACATAAAATTTAAAAATAAATGCCATGTCAGTCAGTTGCCCTTAAGTAGAAAACAAAACTGATCTATACATATGCCACAATGTCACACTCACCTTGTGACTTGTTTGTTACCCACATCCCATGTTTATTTATTTATTTCCTTTTCCTTCAGGAAAGATGCACATATAAACTCACACCAAGTATGGTGATTGATACACAAGACTTATGCTAGATTGAGCCTCTCAACATTCCATCATGCATTGTGGAGGCGTTTGGGAGGATCTGTAGGCAGGTAATGGCTTCTCCCATGATCTAGTCTACACTCATGTTTATGTGAGAAGCCCTAATTGAACTTAGTGGGCCATTAAAGTAAAAAAAAAAGATTCAAGAATGTAAAGAGGGAGACTTGTTGAGAAGAAAAGTGGTCCATAGACGGTAAGAGAAAGATAGGAGAAGGCAATAGAGGGTAAATGTAGTCAGAATACATGTATAAACTTGTCACAGACTGAAAGGAAAGAAATAAGATTCAGGTCACACTGAGCTAACACATTATTAACAAGGTTGTTTTATTTATTTATTTATTTTTCTTTTTTTTTGAGACTTCGGAGGAAAAGCGACTTTCTTGCTTTTCCAGGAAATGGAGGCCACCTACTTGCATTTTTCTGTACTTTCTTTAATCCTTTTAATTCTACACTTATCTCCCATTAACCAGAGACTGGAGAATTCTTCACATTTAAGATTCATGCAATTTGTATGAACTCACGGTATCTGTGATGGAATGTACAAGGACCAGGCAAGCCCAAACCAGACCAGATCCCATCGAAGCATCCGTGCAGGGAGTTTGAACATGATCACAACTCAGACAAAATCCTCAAAAAATTAATCAACGCATGATTCATGTGACTAATTATTTTACCTTCTACTAATAAGCCATACCTTAACCATGTAAAGCAACTCAGACTAAGGCTCTGGGTCTGGGATTTGGGGAATTTATGGGACCGTCACTGCCTATCACAGCCAACAGAATGCCTTGTACCCAGTTTTAGATACACTGGAGGTAGAAACGAAATAAGCTTCCTGTTTACAGATCATTTGTTACTAGAAGGTGAGTGATAAGTCAAACTCTTGGTGGTTTTAGACATAACATTGCCCAAACAACTGTTACCACTCCAGCTATTTCCATAAATGGGTCAAGCTAAATTAAGCAGCATGAATGAAGACTATGGTTGACAGGCAGGCACACCTGGGACCCAGTTTTGGGTTGATTACTTATCTGATTTTATTATATAGGTGTCCACTTACCCTTGCCTGAAGTTTCTTCTCCTGTAGATTAAGAGACAACAGTGTCATCACCTGCTATTAGGAACTGAATGGAGCCTCAGAGCTCTCAGTGAAGAGGCACACCTTGCTCAAGAAGTGTTATTTTTCTTCACAAAACAAGGTGTATGAAGTTTGGAAGTACAACTCCAAGGGCAAACAACAAGGCTTTTTCATGATCTTGGGTAGAAGGAAAATTTCCTTGACTCTAAATTGTCTTTTGTCACATTTCCTGGGAATACAGAGCAAGAGATACATTCTTTTGGCACAGTCTTTGCTCTCGAAGAGTCCTTGTGAAGGATATGGCTGCTGTCAGGAAGGAGAAAATGTGAAGCTGTTGTAAGCAATTGCCAGTGTAATGTGAATTTCATCTTCAGAGTCATGCTGATTGAATTGAAGGGGGAGTCACTTTTCTGTTTGCTTGTTATGAGTCAAAGGAAGAAAGGAAAATCTATGAATGCTGTAGCACAAATCACAATTAGGATGCCAAAGTCAAAAGTTTTTGTTGTAATTTATTTATGAAGAGTAAAGATAATGAAGAAAGAAAATGATGATTTGGAAAAGTGGTGTAGAACTTCTCATATTACCACTACTCATTTGCATTTAGGGATGGCTTAATCTTGCTGCCTTGATTCATTAGACCTCATCACCACCAAAAGATGTTGAAAAAGATAGTATTTATGTTACAATTTGAGACACATTGTGTTTTTAGAGAATACTTATGCTTTGGGAATACTGAGCTTATAAGGGTAATCCATTTGGGATTCAGAGATAGATATTTTCAAAAGGTAATTTCTTAATGGGAAAAGAAGCGTCACCAAACTCAGGCATGTGAATTCTTGTGTATGAGAATGGAAGTTAAGTGGATGGAGGAACAGATCATTGTGACTGGGTCCTGGGAGCGGGAGAGCAGAAGCTTAAGAATGCCACAAATGCCCATTGTGAGAGACTAACACAAGGATAGGAGTTTAGGTTAGAAACCAGTTTACGCTGGGCGATAGTGGCTCACGCCTTTAATCCCAGCGCTCGGGAGGCAGAGGCAGGTGCATCTCTGTGAGTTCGAGGCCAGCCTGGTCTACAAGAGTGAGTTCCAAGATAGACTCCAAAACAACACAGAGAAACCCTTTCTCGAAATATGCTAAGAAGTCTCTTTATGTATGAGGGGACAAAGGGTTTCAAAGGACATTAGAGCTTCACTTTAACTAGAGGGGCACATGTTGACCTAAAGCATTAGGATTAAAAGCCATGGTGATATCTGAAGATCAAGCATATCTGAAGATCACCTGCTACCAGGCAGCAAGTAGAGGCAACTCAAAAGGTTGGATTATAGGTAAGTGACTTGAGCCATATATCCGATAGAGTGGCAACTTATGAAAAGTTGGCCACTTTGGTTTGATGTACAGTTGATAACATACACTATAGAATGGGTGTTGAAGCGGCACCCCTTAGAAAGAACTTATTTTAAACAGCAGGCAGTTAGAAGGAAAGTGCTGTGTAAAAGGTGTTAGGTGACAGTCGCCCGGATCTATGCAGGAGCTTGTCCATTACAATGAGGATAGGAAACTTCCATCTTACAGGTTTGCAGTGACATCTTAAGGAGATAATGCATGTGAAAAACTTAGTGACATGAATGCTTTCTAATATGTATGCAATACAATTTACACATTGCTACTTATTGAAATGATTCTGAGCCCCAGAGTGATTTGTCTCCTTCTAGAAGCTCAGACCTAGGGTTTCATTGGTATTCAGGTCTTCTACATGTGAGGATACCATGATAGAGAAAGTTACAACACCCCCTTACTCTACAAACATTTTATTGGGACTTAAAAACTTAAGGTGAGGTGTGACCAATTTGTTTGTAGCATTTCCTCACAATTTGTTGTGGTAGAGAACATCTATTTCCTTATCATTCATGAAAGTAGCATTATTAGCAGTGTATGACATGCAAGGACTAGCATATTAAACACTTAAGTAGAACATGACATCAGGTACAGCCCATACCTATAGAATACGAAGGTACACACACATGAAATTGAAAATATCCAAGGGCATTTGCAGTCTGGAAATCTCTAGCCTTAGAAAAGACAATCATAAAAAGTTGCCAACACCTACCCTAGCTACTTTAATAAGTATAATCAAGAAAGCCAGTTTTATTCTCTCCCGAATACTATCACAGGGTAAATTTTAATAACGAAAATTCATAGTTGCATATTGTTTCTGTCTAGAATAACAATGACTGAAATTCCAAATCACTTTTATTCACGTGTTTGCCATTATGTATCATCTCTATTAAAATCAAACTTGAGTGGAGAAAGAAAAAAATGAATGGCAAATCATACATAGAAATCAAATTGGTTCCGCACATAAAAATATTCCATTTTCAAACGCCTGGCATTATAAATGAAGTAGACTGAGTAGTGCCATTTTAAGGGTGATCTTCGCTCAGCATTGATGATGAGCCTTCTAGAACCAGGAGGAGCACTCAGTTTTTATTCAGATGCGCCCAGAATTTTTTACTGAGAGGACTTGCAGAAACTTCTTTCAAAAGTAATACTAAATAATTCCATGTCATAATTATATATTGTGTTTGGTCACTCTTGCATCTTGAAGACTTGAACTTAGAGACTTGACTTTTAAAACTGTATGCATGAATTGCAGCATATTAGCAAGTTTATTTTGAGAAGTAAGCAATTTGAACATTAAGTAGATATGACAACTAATATATTCAATCAAACATTAGATAAACTCAGCGTATCATTCCAAGTTTCATACAAATATTTTACATTGCTAAATTGACTCATAAAGAACAAGAGAGATGCCTCAGTGGTTAAGATCCCTTGTTGCTCTTGTAGAGAATCTAGGTTTGATTCCAAGAACCCACGTGGTGGTTTACAACCATCTGTAACTAAGGTTTCAAGTGGCCTGTTGGCCCCTTCTGATCTTTGCAGGCATCAAGCATGCATGTGGCACACATCAAGCATACATGGGGTCAAAAACACTCACACATAAAATGAAATCAGTAAATCTAATAATTAAGTGACCTCATGTATTTGTTGAGCATTTGTTGCATAGTTTTGCCTCAGGTGTAATAAAATTCAGTATAGAAATAGATTATAATCCTTGTCAAATGGAAGCCTTTTGTCAAATTGGTAAAACAAATTTACTAAGATCTTTTATGGTGAAGAACAAATTTTAAAATCTAAAGTTTGTGAGGATGGGCAGCACACTGAAAACCTTAGAGCTCTTGGAGGCTTGCCTGATCCAGGTCTTAATAGGGATGTAGTTGAGCCAGGTGGTGGTGGTAGTACAACCTTTAATCCCAGCACTTGGGAGGCAGAGGCAGCCAGATATCTATAAATTCAAAGCCAGCTTGGTCTACAAAACAAGTTTCAAGATGCCCAGGATTTTACACAGAGAAACAGTGTCTTGAACCCCATCTGCTCTACAAAAGGGGGTGTGATTTGTAAGGAGGGTGAGGAAGGCAGGGTATGATAGAACTGTGAAATGTGATAGCATGGAAAGGAGTGAATGAGAAGTGTGTCTTCTTCACACAGTCATCCACTTCGTAACACCCCAAGAGAAGCACGATGTTAAGTTGCCTATTTGTATTTAACAATAGTTCACTGTCTAGTGCAGTTGATAATGAGTTGATTACTATAACTGATGAAAGAACCTATTAATGATGTGCTAAATTCAAATACTTTTGGAGAAATAGATTTGGTGCACCCATGATGAATTATTTAACCTGTTCGAACTTCAGTTTCTTCAGTACATGGTGCCAAACTCCTTCCCTCCCATATTTATCTAGAAGGCTAGACTATTAGTTATGCCAAATTCAAACCTACTTAGAAGAGCCTGATACAGTGTATTATATATGTATAAATACATACACATATAAAATACAATATATTATTATATACTATAATGTATAATAATATAATAAATATGTTATAGATTTAATTATATTAAATGTAATTATACATATAATATATATCATAAAGATGTTTCTGAGAGGCTTTCAATATCCTTTTGATCATCCCTTTTTTATGGGGACTCATTCTTTGAGTCTTTCCTATAGTCCTCAACTTAGTTCCTTTGCGTCTTTATATTTGAAATCCCTCATTTGAGAGCCACACGACTGTTTAGAGTACACAATTGCTGCATGAGAAAGCAGTCTATCACAATTACTGTAATTATCTAGGACATGCGAAGATGATTTAAAGAAGTTAAATATTCAAATGGAGGAAGACACAAATTTGCTGTGTCAGGGAGAAAAACAAATTCTTCCTGCTTAGTTCTTCTAGAAACTTGTGTTATAAAGGATGTAATTTGTTCAAAGCAACGTCTTGCATTTAGAGATAGAAGTTTGCTTGTACTGCCTATAACAAGCCAAATAAGACTTGTAAAAACAAGAGTGTAATACGTTGGTAAATCACAATTAGGCCCAATTTGAGAAATTAAGAATTTGAAAATTAAAAGCCATGGATATTCAAAAAGAGGGTTTCATACAGTTATATTTAAAAAAGAAGAGTACTAGCATTATTTTGTAGAGAGAAATGGTCTCTCTCGTATTTGTCCAGGAAGGGAAATATTTACACAGTGACTTCATGCAGCTAGTGTTAGGGACTGCATATTGATGCCTCAGAGAGCAGCAGTGAAAACCAACACCCTATGATTATTCATCACAGAGATCATAGAAGGCTGGCATGAGAAACTCATAATAACTCCGCATTGTGAGCAATCAAATGTGTATGTTTCAAGGATGATTTACACTGACACCCCCACTAGGAGGTAATAGCTGAGGTAGCTGGCATAGGAGGAATAATAGAGAAGAGAGTAGAATCACCTGAGGTTGGTTTCATTCTACCGGCCTGGAACTCTGATAAGGTCTATGGTCACTGCAGGGTTTTTGTTGAATCCTTCAGTGTATTTTTCCACTTGTGCTGGCCTTATTGCTGTACAGCTGCTAACCATGTTCATTGCATTTTTGCCACTTGGAGTAACTTTTTGACTACTCGAGTTAATGGAAATCTAGCAGTGATCATTACCCCACACTTTAATACTCCCTTTCCCCCTATTTTATGGAAAAGAGGCAAATCCCTTGTCTGGCTTGCTTCAAGCAGATTAGGGTACCATGATGCAGTTAGAAGTCAGAGAAAACCCGAGTCTGTGAAGTCAGGAGAACCTGAGTCTGTGAATGACTCGGTAGAGCCAGGCTGCCTTGGAAGTTTGCATTGGACTACACATAGGATGGGGAAAAAATTATGCTGTATTTATAGCTGTGAATTACTTATTCTTTTTTCCAGTCCATTTAGGTTTTACCCTAATTATTAAAAATTTTTGCTTATGATTATTAGAAAATACAGATGATTGATAATCAGAAAAATCTAATGGGATGTTTTTTAAAAAGACATAAATAATAAATTATGAACTTGCATCTGTTTTGTAATGGTGTCAGTTAATTTCATTTATTTATTTATGTCACATATGTGAAAGTTTTACCTGCATGTATGTATGTGCACATGCATGCTTGGTGTCTGTAAAAGTCCAAAGAGGGTATTCTATTCCCTGGAACTGGAGTTACAGAAGTTTTTGAGCCACCATGTGGGTATTGGGAAACCAGCCCTCTGCGAGGGCAACAAATGCCCTTAACCACTGAGCTTCCCTTCAGCCTCTGGTAACCCATCAGTAACTTACAAGAACCATTTGAATAATTTCTCTTGTTGGATTTTGTTCACAAGAAATGATGATCCACTACATTTTTACATATTTTTAACCCCAAGTGATATATACCATAGTACTGAGAGAAGGCACTAAAGGATAAATTAATAAATGTGTAATAAAGTTTCTGATTTTAGACATAGCTTGAGGGAACCTTTAATGAGTCATGTGAGCCCATAACCCACTTCCTCTTTGAATAGGGGAAGAGCTGGGTGAAGGTACTGACTGCGGGACACAGTGGGACCTGAGGCCATGTTTAGGTTAGATCATATTAGACTGTCTCAGCAGTCTGTAGAGGAAATTTTGCTGGCTTTGAAGACACAAAATGCTCTGACCCAAGTTGTCTATAATGGGGAGGATGTGGCAGTGACCTTTTGTAATGACTTCCCAAACGTAAGAGTGCCCTTCTACTGACAGCTAGGAAGAACTAGCTCAGATTATGCGCTTCAGAAAATGAATTCTCTCTTCTGGGTAACCAATTAGGGGCTCTTCCCTGGAAGAGGTTAATTCTCCATTTCTTAACAGTTATTAGTTATATTTAATACTTTGTGTAGGGTGGGGAAGCATACAAAATTTCTCCCTTCCATGTCAGCACATGTATTTATATCGTCATTGTTCCATCTTGTTTTGGCATTGACTTTTCAACCATCCCGTGCAGGTCTCATCTGCTGGACTTGGGATCTGAGAACTGCAAGAATGGGGAGATTCCAGTCTCCCTACCTCAGCTTCAGTGGACTTCTATACATGTATGAAACCAAGAAAGCAATGATATAAGTAAGGCTGTTTGAATTCAGGGAAACATGATCAGGAAAACATGAAAACAAATGCCAGTAAGCATATACTAAATATTAGCAGATCAGCCCTTTCTCAGAATGTTCTCAGGACAGTCCAATTTAAACACAGCTTCCTGACACACACTGTAGGTTATACCTGGGAAGGCATGAAAGCAAGGCATTAGGCCATATGGAGCATACACTGACCAGATTGGGTTCTACAGGTATTTTCTGATGTCCAACAAGAATAAGCATGTCTCATAGATTGAATGCACATTTTTGTGACAGGAAGCAGAATTCACGTCCGTGAACAATCTAGGGAACAAAATACACTGGAGTGTGAAAGGCCCGCTGCATTTTTTTCCTTGAGCATCTCCCACAGTTCTCCAAAGCATTATTCACCAAGCATCATTCTTTGGACCGCATTCTGACATTCTGGCAGTCATGGTGTTAAGGTATCATAAGTATAGCTTCCCTGTCTGGGAAACACAATGTTATAGCAGTCTTTATGGTATTTTGACTTTTACAGTCTTTCCATTTATCTTCAATGATGTTCCCTGAGGCTTAGGTGCAGTTCTCTTATACTGAAATCATATACACCCAAGCCACATTAAAAGGACTCAGCAGATTGCATGTCTATATTTACACAAGTATATCTAATGGGAGTGACAAAGTAGACCATCATTTAGAGAGAGAATGGGTGGGGTATAGGAGTTGAAGAAAGGAAAGGGAAGAGGAAATAGTGGAATCAAATTTAATTTTAAAATTTTCTTAAAAAAACAGAAAGAAAATAAATTCTCAGAACAACCACGATGGATGGGACTTTAATTCTTCCTTACCAAAGTTTTCTAATGTAAGCATTTCCAGCTTGCCTTGATTGCCTTGATAACAACCTCTCAGAAAGCTGAGATAAGCTGAGCCTGATGCCTGCATCACAAACACAGACACTACCAGGAGATAAATAGCTGTGAGTGAACTGATATTGCCAGAATTGTGATAAAATTTTATACAGAGTTGAAAAACAATGTACCCATGATGCTGTATTTTATGAGAGCAAAGGCAAAAGAGAACATAATACAAAACACAAAAGGCTGAACCAATCCAAACTGCTGCCTAACAAATCCCCTTTTTTATCTAGATAACTAAAATTGCTCCTCATGCCCTTGCAGTTACTGTCCTAAAGTGTCGGGGTAATGAAAACATCCTCTCAAATAATTGAATTATACAGCAGAGATAATAACTAACAGCTCCTCTCCATCTGGTTACCTAATTTTAATGATAATATTCTTCTAATTTAGTTCTTAAAAAATAATCATCTGTACAGCAGAATTATTTTGACCTGTTTTGCTTGCTCTTTTAAGTTAGCTATTACCCTTTGATACAGTTCAATGTAATAGTAAGCACAAGAAAAAATGAACAATTTTGGCCTGAGAAAAACTCTTTTTAACAATTTTTAGAAGTTACTTTTTAAGGCTTAGAAGAGGCATTTATCTTAAGAAACTGTGGACATAAAATATTTATAATTGGATATACTTAAACTTTGAAAATATCTCAATAAATTATCAACCTGTAGTCTTGAGGGTTAGAGCATTATTAATTTGGTAACATTAAGAAAATGTTTCCCTTGGTAAATACCAAAACTCATTCTTCTCTAAGGGTGTGTCTAATAATAGGAAAAGTTTGTTCTGATTCAATGTAAATGAGAATATACGCAAGTGTAATTTCTTTTAACAAGAAAGCTATTAACTCTGATGGTAGATTTTATTTTTTCAGTTCTTAATTTCAATCTCTGTTATCAGAAATTCTTATTTAGTGGGTCCCCATGGCTTCAGAAATGAGGGCAGAGAAAGACGAAACAACTTTGACTCTGAGGTTTTATTAAGCTCCCTGCAGATTCTGAGAGACTCTCCAGTCTGAGAGCAACTGTCTTATTTAATCTCAGCTCAGTAGGTCTGCTGTAAAATCCAAAGCTTTCTGGTGCCTCTGGAGTGACAAGAACCTGTGTCCTACTATCTTGCAAAGGAATTTGCTGCTGCACATTTCTGGAATTCTCAATAATCCATATAAATCAACTCTCTGATTAGTAGGTTGTCTCGCCTATCAATCATTGAAGTTCCCTGGAAGTAGAAGTAAGAGACTGAAAAGGGGTGGTTAAATGTTTGAGTGTGTGAGTGCTTGTGAGTGTCTGGATAAGCAATGGCGGATGAGTCGTTGGTTGGCTGGAGGGGAAGCAATATCTCTGCCTTGCCATCTAGCACGTACTCACTCAGTTCTTCAGGTTCACAACCACAATCCCCGTGAAACCCTCTCCTTCCTCAGGAAAGCTATCCTACACTCCGTCCCCACTCTTACACTGCCCTGTTAATACCGTTTTAATGGGTTATGCTGAGACATGGGGAAGTAAAGATTTCACCCATGGTACCTTAGTCAGTACATGCCAGAAACAGGAATGTGTTAGTTATGGAGAGAATTGAAGTTGAGAAATATGTAAGAGCAAAGAAAGGGGCTCTGGGTAATATAAACTTTAAATGCTTTACCTGTATTCTTTATTTACAGTTTGTTTCCCTGGCTCCTTTTATATTGCCATCAATCATTGCATTCCTCTTGTTTATCTTTTTGATGTTAATGATGAAGCATCCATTTGTGTTGCCCCATGGTGATATAGTTATCAATATTATTCTTGATGTTGGAAAAGCTGATCAAAATATGACCACAATCATAATTATATTCCTTAGTCTTTTATCTAATAATAAAAGTATCCAGGCACTATGGTATGTAGCTTAGGTCTCAGCATTCAAGAGACAGAGACAAGGTGAATCTCTGTGAGTTTGAAGTCAGTTTCATCTACGTAGTGGGTTTCAGATTAGCCAGGCATTCACAGTGAGATCTTTCTGGGGGGAAAATGTAGATTTAATTATGTTCCTAAGGTGGACATAGAGAAATGAGAGAAGGAATCATTCTAAGAGGGCAAGGAAATCTGTCATCTGTTAAGCTTCTGTTAGGACTTATACACTAGAGTAGAAACCTTTATTTAGGTTATTTGCTATAATTTTTGCATCAGCATTTGGGGTAGGTATTATTTCCTACAAAGGATTAATCAGTAATAGAATATAAAGTTTTACAGAGAGTTACAGTTGCTGAACATTTGTATTAAAATTTGAAAGCAGAATTCACTATCAAATTCTTGTGCCCTGGTACCTCAAAAAAACTCTTCACAGACATTATTTGAAAAGGTTAGAGCAGTCTCTGTAGAGTGATAGAAGCAGTTTGTGTTTGCCAGAGGATGGCATTGGGGGCCATTCTTCAGCTGTCATATGTCTTACTTGTAGGGATATTTTGGTTGAGTTTTAACAAATAAAGCTTGCCTGAAGATCAAAGTGAAGAGGTTAGCCACTAAAGGCCAGGCAGTGGTGTCACACCTTTCATTCCAGGAGATAGAGGCAGAGGGATCTCTGTGAATACAAGGTCACCCTGGGCTACATGAAATTGATCCAGTCTATCAGCGAAACTGAGCTCACACAAAGGTGATCCCAGCACTTGGGATCCCACACCTTTAATCCCAGCACTAAGGAGGTGGAGACAGGAGTGGTATGGCTGGAGAGAGAGAGGAATAGAAGGTGGGAGGAGACAGGAGCTCATTGCAGTCTGAGAATGCAGTCAGAGGACACAGTCTGAGAACAGGATTACCCTTTTGCTCTGAAGATTCAGTAGAGGAAAAAGATCTCTTTAGTGGCTGGCTGCACTGTTTGATCTCTCAGCTTCCACCCCCCCAATATCTGACACTGGGTTTTCATTATTAATATCTGTTAGAATATATTCTACATTTACTGGTCTGGAATTTACCAAGCAGGCAAATACCAGCTGTCTTTCTTTACTCCCCATTGCTGAGATTAAAGGTGTGTGTCACCACAACTGACTTTTCTCAGTGTAGATTGGGGTGTTGAGTTAGGGTCCTTGTTCTTTTACAATAAGCACTCTGTCTGCTGACCTGTGTCCCCACTCCCCATACTAACCTTTTAACACAGCAGCAGTTGCACTGACTGCAGGAAAGGTTTGGCCTAACTTAGATATTTTGCTTTGCAATATTTTGAACATTTTAGCACATTTTTACTTCTAGAGCACTTACCACCTCATCCCAAGTCCTTGAGACCAAGCAGCTTCTCTTTTCTAAATTTGTACCATATTAAATAGTAAATATTAGTATATTTTTGCCAACTTTGTAAAAATATGCTAATACAGCGAGGCTTCAGGATTTCATCTCAATAGTAATTTGTATTAATATACATGATTTACCTGCATATGAAGATTTATTTTATGCACACTCATCTATTTTCATTTCCTTTCATCAATGATTTTTAACCTTTGAGATAAACCTCACTAATTTCTGCTCTCCAAAGAACTTGAGTAGGTGTTTTGGTCTCTGTGTCCTTGATCATCCCCTTTTCTGGAGCAACCTTCTTTCTGTATTTATCTATTTCTAAACACTATCCATCTTTCTAGTAGCACATAGACATGCTAACTAGTGTACATTGAGTAAATATTGTCAAGAAAACATACTGAAATATGATAGCAATCTTACCTTCTATAGTACAGGAAAGAGAAGAGATATTAAACCGGCAGGCAAGCAGAAATTGTCCAAGGCCTATTGTCTTCAGACATGTTCAAACTTAGTATGTTTTTCATTAGGGTGCAGGAAATCTTACCCAAATGGTAGGTGATTTACATCCTTGAAGTCTAGTGAGCTTGCATCCTTTTGGGGACGTACTTGAAGTAGAGCAAGACCCTTGCCAAAAGCATGGAAACAGAGATATAATTGATCCTTTTGGAAAAAGTACTTGCTAATAGTTGTATTTCAGTTCGTAGTTAATAGACAAGATTAAGTGTGAACTCTCTAGCATATAAATAAACTGAAATGCAAGAAAGTATAGCCAAGAGAAAAATAATGGAGAAAATTGAGATGTAAGTCTAGCCTCAGGGACAAGAGGTTAATAGAAAAGCTGGAACTAAAAGATCAAACTAACCAAAATCTAGTTTGTAAATTAATTGACTCAACAATCCACCTGTTGCATTTATTGCATCATATTTGTGTATAAGGAACTATCCTAGCCAAGAATAAATATACTATTGTTCTTTAGAGCAAGGAAGAAGGATAAACTTGCCAAACATAAGTTCAACACTTTTACCTGCTATTATTCAACAAAAAGAAATTGAATGAACTTCACTGGCACTTCTATCTTATGAGACTTCAGATCACATGTACCATGGCTTTCTAAAGGAACAAGGAAACTTCATCTTCCTGTGTTCACTCTTTCGATTATAGTTCCTGCTATAGAGGAAACGGCACTGAGAAGCTTGCCTGAGTTATGTGCCAGTGTGACTTCCATGTGAGTTCTAGGGAAGTTTTGGCAAGATGGGTGCAGTTGAAAAAGTTTGGAGGACTTCTGGGATACAGTAGAAATTAAGAAGACTTAATCCACAAATTAATTGGTTTTTTTCAAAGGCAACTTTTATTAAACATTTTATTTATTTATTTTTCTTTTTATTACTTTTATTACTATTATTTTATTAAAAGTTTCCAACTCCTTCCCTCCTCCCATTTCCCTTCCCCTCTCCCCCTCCCCCTCCCTCTCCAGTCCTAAAAGCAGTCAGGGTTCC
>LOJH01020464.1:6602-20741 GCA_001685095.1 Ellobius talpinus
ACTCACAGAGATCCGCCTGCCTCTGCCTCCCAAGTGCTGGTATTAAAGGTGTGCACCACCACTGCCCAGTGAGCTACTAGGTCTTATACAGCAGAACTGGGCTCTTAAGTCCTGTCTGCTGGCACCTTCGACATCCCCAAAGCCAGGTGCCTTTGACTGGCTTAGTCAGGTCCCCAAAGACCCTTCCTAATGGATGCAGGCTCCTTCAGCTCCTACAGAACACTAGAAGGGCTGTTTTCTGAGACGCCTGAAATGTCGTGTGCTGCTTCCCTTCTATTCATAGAGCAAAGGTTTATGGAACCCTCGGAACAGGCAGGGCTGTTGTCCCAGACCACAGATGTGCAAACTGAGGCCCAGAGAGGTTCACTGAGTTGCTCAAAGTTCTTAGGGAGGACTCAACAGCAGCCTCCCTGGATACCTTCCAGGTCTTTATCCGTTTCATAGACACATCACCAGTCCCTGAAAGGCTAAACCTGCCCAGATGCCTCCCTCAGCCTCCTGCCTTGACAACCTTTTTCCCTCTCTGGACTTTCCATCTTTCCTGGAATGTTGGCTGCTTTGCCCATAAAAATCACGTACTATCCCAAACCCACCAAGAAAGAGATGTGAACAATAAAGTCCCTTGAAGCCTTCAAAGGCCAGCTTGTGTGCCACTCCTGGCCAGACCTTCCCACTTTGAACCTGCTCTGTCCCTGGCCCCAGGACCCCCTCACCTCATGGTCGCTGTAGACACCTTTCCCAGCAGAATAAGGAAAAGGTAGGCCCAACCACAAGTAGTGTGCCTGGATGGTCACACTATGAACCTTGGGAAGTGGAGACATAAAGGATATCCAGGACTCACTCCTGCGGTGATTGGGAGAGCCTGGGCTAGCCTTTGTTTGTACCTAGACTGCCCTCGGCCTCTGTTTTCTGGCCTTCTGGCCTGAAATAGGTCCTCAACCACCGTGTAACCCCGTACTAGGAGCCCAGCTTGAATCCCTGCAGTACCCTAGGTGGCCACTGAGGGCGCTGTCCTTATTCCTAGCCTTTAGATGAGGGACCTGGGTTTTCCATGACTTTGGTGGGTTAGCTGGGGAGACCACTTCCTTAATCACGGCCTTAGTGTAACCTACCTAGGTTTGTGGTCAAGGGCACACTGAGCCATGAGTGTAGCCTGGCAGAGTGAGGGCCCCTGCACTCTGAGAAAGGCTATGGAGTAAACAAAGCGGCAATTGGGGCACAGAATTCAAACAACACCCAGGAGGGACTTTGAAGAGCAGGCCACCAATGGTGGGCCTTGCTCTCACCTGCATTCCTTTTCCAGTGATGCCTCCAGGAAGCCTGCTTGGGTCTCCCTGGTCCCTCTAGTTGGCTGCTTCTCTTTCAAGGCCCTCTCCCTGAGTTTGTGACTCTCTGGTGGGCAGCCTTGAAAGCCATCTCAGTACAAAAATGCTTTCTTCCCATTGGTCAGAGCTACTCACTTTCCCATGGTCTCCTCATGTCCAGGTCACCACCCACCAGGCCATGAGGCCTCAGAATGCTTCTCAGACCTGCCCTGTTCATCCTTTCCTCGTAACCACCCACCCAAGTACTGTGCACCCACTCCTGGACTGCAGCATGGCCTCCAAACTGGTCTCTCTGCTTCTGGTTTTTGTTTTGTTTTGATTTTGGTTGTTTCCCTTATACTATTCTTCATCCCTACTGATCTAGTTAAAAAAAAATCAGCTCAAAACCGAGGTAAGAGCTGCCCAGACCCTCCAGTGTAGACTCTAGGCTGATGCAGAGAAGAGAGCCCATAAATAGACCTGCAGGCAAAGTCGATTGATTTTGATGGAGACCCCCCGAGGCTGTTCGGACAGTAAAGACGAGTTCTCTAGCACATGGCCCTGGAACAAGAGAATATGAGAAAGGGAGGGGTGGGCCTGGCCCCTGCCTGGCACACACACAGGTTAACCTGAGGATGATTGATAGACTCCAGTGTAAAAGCCAGTATCATGAAACTTCTGGAACAAAATGGAGAAAAATGTTTTATGGAGCCGAGGTAGCCAACATCCCTTAAAGCAATCATAAAAAATAAAAATAAAAACACTAGAGGGAAAATTGAAAATTGTTTGATGGGACTGAATCAAAATTCAAATCTTTGGCTCATAAGAAAACATCCCCAAAAGAATGCAGAACAAGGGGAAATTCTCTCAGTCCTCTGTGAAATATTGGTATCCAGGATGCATAAAACAAAAACCTAAGCCAGGCATGGCAGTGCCTGCCTGTCATCCTGGCATTTAGGAGGTGGGGGCAGGAGGATCAGAAGTTCAAGGTCATCCTTAGCTATGTGTGTAGCTTGAGGTCAGTCTGGGCTACATAAGCCATGTCTCGAAACAAAATTAGAAACAAAAAAAGAGAAAATCTTATAAAAGCAAAAGGCACTAGTACAAACATGAGAGAACCAGGATTTGTTTTCAGTAATGGAGATCAAACCCAGGTCCTAACACGTGCTAGACATGTGCTTGGCCACAGACTGAGTTAGTTATGACTAACCAAGCCCATGACATCTGGCTTTTAAAGTCACCTATAGACATATTAAGAGACTGACTCATCAGGAAAATGGAGACTACAACTTCAATGAGATGACGTATGTAACTACTGGATTTGGTAAACTTTTAAAAATTGCCAGTACCAAATGTTGATAAGGCTACAGAACCATCAGAACGCTCCTGCATCATTCATGGTAGTATAAAATGGTGCTGATCCTTAGAAAATCCAAATATTCAAATCCAAATATCATATTCAAACATGATAAACACCTCACTCCTAAGACCCAACAATTGCACATGGAGGGATGGTTGAGTAGATGGACAGATGGATGGGATAGATAGGAGGATGGATTAGGTGATAGGTGGATTGATGAATGGATGTATGAATGGATGGATGGATGGATATATTGAGAAAGTGGATGGCTAAATAGATAGATTGTAAGGTTGGATGGATTGATTGGACTGAATGTATGAATAGGCAAAGAGGAAGGAAGGATAAGAAGAAGGAAGAATGGATGGATAGTAAGGTTTGATGGTTAGATGGATGGATATGCTAGATGGATAGATGAATGGACAGAGAGGATAGGTAGAGAGGTTGGATAGATACATAAATGGATGATTGAGTGGATGGGTGGGTAGTTGGTTGGGTGGGTAGATGGTGGATGGATAGATAGATGAATAAATGGATGAGATGTAGATGGATGGATGAATGAATGATGGTTGGGTAGATGGTAGATGGTTGGGGAGATGGGGGTTGGTTGGGTAGATGGTGGATGGTTGGGTAGATGGTGGATGGTTGGGTAGATGGTGGATGGTTGGGAAGATGGGGATGGTTGGGTAGATGGGGATGGCTGGGTAGATGGGGATGGTTGGGTAGATAGGGGTTGGTTGGGTAGATGGATGTATGGTTGAGTACATGGTGGATGGTTGGGTAGATGGTAGATGATTTGGTAGATTGTTGGGTAGATGGATGGATGGTTTGGGTAGATTGTGGATGTTTGGGTAGATTGTGGATGTTTGGGTAGATTGTGAATGGTTGGGTCGATTGTGAATGGTTGGGTAGATGGAAGGGAGAGCTGGGTAGATGGTTGGTAGATGGACAAGTGACTGTCTTAATGAGAGTCCCATGGGAGTCTAAGAGGAGCCTTTCCTTGAGTCCACACATGCTGTCCTCACAGACAGCAAGATCCCACAGGTGGGAGTATAAAGGGAATTTTTTCATTCCTTTGAGCCAAGATTTCATTCTGTGGCCTTATCCCTCTCCCCATTGTCATTGTCAGAGCTTCTCTTAGGCAGGTGATGAACAGGTGAGCAGACAGACAGAGCTGGCACTCCACACCACAGCCTGAGAGGGCCTGAGCCCACATTCTGTTCTCCAGCTTTACTTGCCAGAGCATGAGAAAACAAACCCAAAAACTGCAGATACACCTCTGCTTGGCACTCTGGGTTGTGTTCTCAAAGCAGGCAGGGGACCAGGCATTTCTTGGAGCTGCAGATGGACTTCCTGATGGTGGTGGTATGGGAGGGTGCAAGCAGCTGGCAAGGGGCCCCCAGCAGCCCTGACGGGGGTGAGCAGAAACACCAAGATAACTGTAAACATCCCTGTTCAGGGGAGCTCAGAGGGACAAGAGTATAGCAGACCCCTCCTAGGCCACCCTCTGTGCTCCTCAGGGTCAACTTCACATAGGAGCCACTAGAAACAGCACAGGGCAACCGAGAAGGCTGTGTGACCTGCTACCTGGATGCCCTGGGCTCTGAGCCTCTCCTGAAATACTTGACCTCCAAGCCCTGCCTTCTCCTGCAATGGAGGCCCTTCCGCGCCCTCTGCTGGTTGAAGCTGGCAGTGGCGCAGACCACCCGGGGTCATACCATCCCCAGGGCTTCCCGTCTGCAAACCTACCTCCTCCACAGCACCCAAGAGAAACCGGAGGAGGCAAGAATGTTCCTTAGCCTCTGTGCCTTCCTGGGCTTGCAGGATAATCTCTAAAGGCTGGAAGGTGAAAAGAGACAAAATATGAAGTGCTGAATGAAAGACCGTAGCCTTTAGATGTCGGACAAAAGTCATGGAGGGATGGCGGATAGCTCAGAGATGAAGTCTGGGGGGATGGCTCAGAGGCGGAGCCTTTCTACCCCCAAGTCTGCCATCTGCCAGAATAGACTAGAACTTCTCCAGTGTCCCCGGCCAGCGCTGCTTCCACGCAGCTGGCAGGTGGACGCAGCAGCCGCGGAAGCATCCTCTCCTCCCCTCACCAGGCTGCCCTCCCTCTCAGCAGGCCGGGCCCTTCCCTCTGCCCAGGCAGTCCTTCAGATGTCTTCCTTGTGGTTAATTAGTGGTGCTCTCTTCTCAGAGAGCAAGATTGGCAGAGCCTGGAGCTTGCTCAAATCTGCCTGCTGCTCTGATTTCCATTGTGAGCTAACTGGGGACAGTCCTGGAAATTCTGTGGAGTCTGTCCCCAGCCCCTCCAGCTCTCTGGATGACCATGTCCTCGATGCTTCCTCTGCTTGGAACCTTCCTCGTACACTTCAATTTTCTGAGACACTGTGACTACTGCACACCCCCCCCCACACCAGCTGTGTACCACCTCCGCTGGCACCCTGCACACACCGCTGGTCATAGTTTGGCTGAGTCTGTTTGCAAATTAAATATCTCCCCCGCTAACGGATAAGTTGCAGACACTTGACTTTAATCATTGTCCCCTTTACTAGTCCCTAGCCCTGCTCCAAAGCCTGACATATGGCCAGCTCAGTAATTACTACTGAATGAGTGAACAAATGAATTAATGAGGGCGGGGAGTCAGGAAACATGCATAATTGACTCTGCAGGGACCTCGGACAAGACTCTTTATTATGTGTGGGCCCAGTTTCCCCCCCTGAAAAGAAGAGAAGCCCAGCCAGTTGACCTCGCACAGGCGAGGGGTACCTAGGGCATCCTGTCTCCTCAGCACATACAAAGCTGCTGAGGAAGACTGGACTGGGCACGACAGGACCAGAGGCAGGGAGAACAAAGGCTGGCTAGGGAATGAGGTGGCAGCTTCACACTGTCCACGCACCCCCACCCAGAAATTCTGAGAAATCCCCTGGCAGTAGGATTCTAGATCAGGATCCTGGAGATCCTGATTCTTCCTCACTGTGTGACATTTGGCAAATCACAGTGAACTCCCTGGGCCTCCGTGAACTCAGCTGGACAGAGGGGACAATGATGAATGGTGTCATTATCTTTCTCCCCCACTGACGTGTGAGACCCACAAACTCAGGGACCCATGCATTTCTGTGCATCACTGAATCCCCAGATCCCAGTTCGGGTGGGGCACAAAAGAGGGCTGTAGGAAATATGGAGAGAGGCACCCATGACTGGGAAGGGGGGGGATGAGTGAGCCTCCTTGGAGCTCCTAAGCAGCAGCCAGTGTCTAGGACACCAACCTCTGGAACATGCTCTGCTTCCTGGCCCACCCCACTCTCCATGCTGACCACACCCACCCACCACCCCTCTTTCTCTTGATACAGTTGCTCCCAAAGGACCCAAAATCGTGATGACACCCAGCAGAGCCCGGGTTGGGGACACGGTGAGGATTCTAGTCCACGGATTTCAGGTCAGCCTCTCTCTGGGTAGTTGAGTGGAGTGGTGGGGTGGGTAGAGACATCCAGCATTCCTGGCTTACTCGCCTATACCCACAAACAAATGCAGTTCACATCAATCTACTGTCTTCGCGTTTATTCTAGCCCCAACCCCTGAGAGTCCTCTCCACCTAGTCTCCTATTGGACAGGCTGTTTTCAAATTCCCTATTTAGCTGAGGATGATCTTGAACTTCTAACCCTCCTCCCACCCCCTCTTCTGTGCTTGGATTATTAGCATGACAGTTTATCGGATGCTGGGGATGGAACCCAGGGCTTTGTGTGCACGAGGCAAGCATGCTACCACCTTAGCTACACCCCAGCATTGTTCCTGGGGTTCTAAGGTGCTACTTGAAGCCTATTTATTAGATGAGAATTGGGGCCTGGAAAGCCTCTGGCCTTCCTGTGTTGGCAGCATGCTCCCCAATGACTCTACTGTTTCCTGCTCTGGCCCACAGAATGAGGTCTTCCCAGAACCCATGTTCACGTGGACGAGAGTGGGCAGCCGCCTCCTGGATGGCAGCGCTGAGTTTGACGGGAAGGAACTGGTGCTGGAGCGGGTTCCTGCTGAGCTCAATGGCTCCATGTATCGCTGCACCGCCCAGAATCCACTGGGCTCCACTGATACGCATACTCGGCTCATCGTGTTTGGTAGGGACCTGACAGGACCACCCAAGGATAGGGCTGGGCTCAAAGTCATCCTCAAAAGCCCCTTAAATTTGCCTCAGTGAGATGATTCCATTCACTGATTATAATCGCAACAACTTTATCATCAGAGAGACTTTAGGTTCACATCTTGGCTCTGCCACTTAGCAGGCTTCATTTCCCCATCTGTAACATGGTCAGATATGGAGAGACGGAGGGGGAGCACCATCCCAGTGAGTGGGAGCACCATCCCAGTGCATACAATGCCACATAACGGGTACCTGGGGAAGGTCCTCCATGCTCAGAACTCAGTGCCACCCATTCTGCTTTTCTCTGCTTCTTTCTGACAGAAAACCCAAATATCCCAAGAGGAACAGAGGACTCCCGTGGTAAGTCTCCACCCTCAAGACTGCACCCTTAAAAGAGAGTACTTTTCAAGGCACCCAAAAAGCATCTGTTGCTAAAGCCAACGTGTCTCCCCTGGTCCTTCCTTTCCTTCAGGAAGCCATCACCTCAGACAGGCAGGTCAAGGTTAGGCAAAGGCAGGCACTAAGCAAGGAAGGCACTATACCCCCAAACAGCTAATGCAGGGGTCAAGTGTGTCCCCTCTCATTGCTACCCAGACCCCAAGAAGCCGTGTTTGGTGCTGACCATGGTGTGGGTCTCTGACAACTCCATGGGACACTTAAGAATATAGTCAGATGCCCCAGGCTGTTCCTTCAGCCACCCCAACCTAGAACCACCCATGGGGTGCAGACACTGCCCATACACAGTGAATCTCACAGTTCTCAATGAAGTGTCCCATTCCTGATGCCCGCTGGGCCATCCTGATAGCCTCAGCCCAACAGGCCTGCATGGGGAACAAGGCACCAGACCCATGGCAGGCAGCCAGCAGAGCTGAGGTTTGATCACCTGATGCCGCCCCCTAGCATCTTTGTTGGGAACCATTTTTCAACATCTGTTGAAACCCCCCAGTTTCACACCAATAGGCCCCCTGTAACACGCAGGCAGGCTGCAGCCATGACACCGCCTCTGTCCTCTCACAGGTTCTGCTTCTGGCCTCGCTGGTGTCCGGCTCACCCTGGTGCTTGCCCTGACAGTGGTCCTGGAGCTCACGTGAAGATGCTGCCTCCTCCCGACGCTCCAGCGGCCCGGCATCTCTGCGATCGATTTTCATTTCTTTTCTAAACTATTTCCAGTCTTGTTCTTAGTCTTTGCCCATGTCTTGGCTTCTTCACTGGGTTTAATTAAAACAAACGGACCAATTTTCCCCATCTTGGCGTTTGGCTCTGTTTTTCCTTAGTCTAGTTGTAGCTACTGGGTACCTCCTGGCATTCAGTCTTGGGACAGGCATAGAGATAGAATGGCAAAGGAAATGGAAAATTTGCACTCCTCTGAGGATGGGTGGACATGCAGCTCCTGTCTTATTCAGTCTTAAAAACAGACAGGTGTGGGAAATGGCCATGGAAAATGTAACAGTCAGCTGTAGCCACAATAGTGCTGCCTAACAAGTCAACCCACATCTTGGTAACAGACAACAGCAGGCGTGGATACTTCCTTATAGATAGCAGTGGTCCAGATGACCTCATCCAGGCTCACCAGAGAGCTTAGCTTCAGAAAACAGACCTTCCTCACCCCCTGCATAACCCCTGCTTCAGGCTACACTCTAGGCTGGCCTCTAGTCTCCACTATGGAGTTATAAATTCCATGTGTGTTTATCCTGGAGCTGGAGCTAAGGGGGCAGCAGCTACCTGACATCTGATCCTCTTTCCATGTGTATCAGTCAGCTTTCCATTACTGTAACAAAGCAGCTGAGATAATTTACCTATCAAGGGGAAAGGTTTCTTTGGGCTCTCAGTTCTGAAGATGCAAGCCTACAATCTGGTAGCCCCATTACTTTAGGTCTTTCATGAGCTCATGTGATCATACGTCATGGCAAGAGGCTATGGAGCTGCAGAGTCAATCCACTGGGAGGCAGGGGGCAGGCGGAGAGGAGAAGGAAGAGACCAGGTCCCACATCCCCTCTGAGAACACATCCCACTTGTTGACAGCCTCACCACCTTCCAATAGGGCCATCCTAGGACCAGGCCTGTGTACGCAGACCTAAGGGAGACAATGGCTATCCTAATTAGAATGTGAGGAAAACCTAAGCCTCTGCCTGGCTCTTTGTCTGTGGACCCTGGTTGAGCCAAAGCATATCCCATGGCCAAGGGAGAGATGAGGTTGAGCCTGTCCCCAGAACCTGAGAGGCACCACAAAGATGATGGAAGATGGGCCATATCAGAAGCGGTAGCGTGGCATGGTCAGGGGGTGATGAAGTGGTATGGGATGGGCGTGCTGCAGTGAGCCTGAGTCTCGCACCCTAAACACCCTGAAGATCTATCCGGAGCTCATGGACAGCCCGAGGCTGTTGAGTAACCTTCTCGTACCTCTAGTGAACACTAACACCCTTGCTCTTTCGAGCATCCTGGATGGATGTAGATGGCTCCAAGGCCACTGCCCCAAGCATAATCAAGACTCCCAAAGATGCTCATGCCCTGCCCCAGCACCTGAGCAGGGCTTGCTGATCTGGACTGGATCTGATGGCTCTGAGCTGGATCTGCCTTTGGACCCTAAGAGTGGGGGGGTCCCTGGGGGTGAGCTAGCCCCCAGTGGCTTTGCTTTGTGCTTTGTGGTCTCTCAGGCTCCATCAGGGTCAGCTCTGTGAGGGTGGAGGAACAAGAGAGCTGAAGCACACAGGTCTTGGGAGGCCCCAGGGAAACGGACACACCGCCATTTCTATTGTATTCAAAATAAAACTAGAGCCCCCTTTGATGGGAGCTGAGAAGTCACATGGTCGAGAACAGGGGTAAGAACGATTGTGCAGGCTACAGCAGCCCTTAGTTCTGACTTGAAGTTTATGCTAGGCTAGTTGCAGGCCCACAGTCCCAGCACTCAGGAGATGATGGGCTCTGCAGGACCAGGAGTTCAAGGCTATCCTCAGTTACATAGTAAGTTTGTGGTTAGCCTAGGCTACATGAGACCCTATCTCAGAAAAGACAATCTGCCTTTGTATTTTACTTTCCGTATGTGTGTGCGTGTATGTATGTATGTATATTTGCACATGTGCATCCGTGTGTGTGTTCATGTGCTCTCATATGTGTGTGTACAGGCTCACACATGCCACAGTGATCCTGTAGAGGTCAGGAAAGAACGTCAGATGTGGATCTTTGCCTTCCACCTTGTTGAAGGCAAGGCCTTTTTTCTTGTTTTCCTGATTTGCATACTAGGCTGCCTGGCCCAGAGCTTCGGGAGATTCTCCTGTGCCCTAAGCCTGTAATCTCAGAGACTGCAGGCATTTATTACATGGTCGGCTTTTCATGAGCTCAGTGGTTTCAAACTCAGGTCCTCATGTTTGTGTGGCAAACCCTTTCACCCACTGAGCCACCTCCTCAACCCAACAGTCAGCCATTTACTTACTTACTTATTTAGATTTATTTACTTTTATGTGTACGGGTGTTCTGGATGCATGTCTGGTGCCCAAGGAAGCCAGAAGAGAGCATCAGATGCCCTGGAGCCAGAGTCACACACCCTGGTGAGCTGCCACGTGGGTGCTTGGAACTGAACCCGGGTTTTCTGCAAGAGGCTCAGCACTAGCAGCTCCCCCAAATCAGCCCTTGAACTTGGTATTCCAGAGTCTTCTGCCCACCGATTGGTGTTTGAAATACATCGGATACAAATGATTGATGCATTAAATATTTACCTTCCCGAGTCTGGCCAGTCAGTCAACAACAGTAGTGAAGTTGACGATTCTCTCAGACATCCGCCTGTATGCAAACATCCAAGATAGCTGAGCAGGCAACCGCCACACGGTACCATCAGCCTCCTTTACCTACTTCCTTCTTCCTCGAAGTCCTGATTCGTCTCACATGAACCGACTGCCTCCCCCCCCACGCACGCGCTGCTGTCCAGCAATTCTATGTAAGGCACCTACTTCCAGAGGTTTCTGTTTTCCGAAAAAATTTTAATACGTAGGTTTATTCTTTCTCCTTGCCTCCTTAGAGGGAAGGCCACATAGGCGTGAAATTGGACTTGCTTCGCCCTATTAGCAGCAGGGTTGCTGGGCTCCACTGACCCCTGAAGTGCATCAATAGCTCAGTAGTGAGCAGATGAACCGTGGGAAGTGGTGGAGGACTTGGAGGTGGGGGAAGCTAGCTGGGAGGCTCCAGGGCCGAGGCAGCTGGGGTAGCCATCTGCTTTGGCTTTGTACAAGGGCTGGAAGGCTGCTGTTTAGGGTGGAAATGGGGAAGAAAAGGCCCAGCTCCAGCTGAGACTGTGCGTTCAGTCTCCCATGGGTGCCTTCATCCATCCCACAAACTCCAAGTCTCCCTAGGCAGGGCTTGAGCTGGACCAGAGGAGAAACCTGCCAGGCTGCATAGGTTCTGCCATTAAAAAGGCCCCATCCTTCAGAATGCTGGGCCCACTAGAAGGGCTGCACCCCACTTTCTGTGCCATATGCTCCCTGGGAGGAGTAGAGTGAGGAGGGGACACCCACAGGGATGCTGTCCTGTGGGGGTGGCTTTGTCCTGAAGGATAAGAGAGGCAATTGAAGTCAGCCCTACCCCTCCATGATGTGGCCTCACGTTGGTCCAGATACCTCAGCTGTGACCCACATGTGCAGTGGGAGAAGATCTCAGATTCTGTTTTCTGTGCCTGAGTCCCTGAGGCCACCACCCCTTTGAAGCACGGAGCGTTCAGCTGGACTCGTAGCTGCTGCCACACCAGGTCCCAGTGAGCTCATCCTTCCCCATTCACCAGCCACAGCTCCCTGAGGCCCCTGCTGCTCACCTGCCCTGGGCTACTGTCACCACAGATCTCCCGTGATCTTCGGAGGATTTCAAGTATGTCCAGCAGGTGCAGGGATGGCTGCAGGCCCATCTCCAAAGTCACACCTGAGAAGGGTAACCAAGCTTCCTTTTCTCTTCATCTCTGAGTTGAACAAGTGTCACGAGTATGTGCAGCTGCCACAGTCACTTAGTGGGGGAGGTGCTCCCAGGCCAGCTGTCCATGCCCAGCATCTGGAGTCCCCTCCCCACCGGAGCAAGAATTTGGGGACATTCATGACCTGTATCTCTCTGTTGTCCCTTCCAGACTGGAGCCTGGAACTTAGTTTCTGGCTGCCTGTCTGCTGGGAGCCTTGGAGAGAAGCAAGCCTGTGGCCACTGTCCCTCCTCAGCCCAGGACAGCAGCCTCTGGACCCACAGGCCCACTGTGAGTCAGAGTCACCTGCTCCATCACCCCAAGGCCCCTGCACATAGGCACCGCTGGCTTCTTTCTATACTACCTACAGCTTTTGCTATTCTTCTAAAGGTGACTGTGACCCTGGCTACAAACTCTGCTCTGAGCCACCTTGTCTGTGGGAGACACGGAGCAGTGAACAAGGCTCTAAGGACCCCACAAGACAGCCACACAGGACACCTCATGATCCAGAAAAAAATCTGTGGGTTTCGTTAAGAGTCTATGTATACATAGCACAGAGGAAACAAAAACCAGGGTCCTTGGGAATTTGGCTATGCTGTGGGAAATGACAAAGCTCAAACTTGGACTTGGACATTTCCACTCAGGCAAGATGCATAGGCTGGTGCCAGGAATACCTGCTTCTGGAGCCCCGACCTGCTGGTGGAACCTGAAGGGGAAGGGAGGTGGGTGAAGGCTGGCAAGAGAGTGATGGAAAAATGAGGAACAGGCTGGGTGGGGGATGTGGGAGAGGCCAAGACGAAGAGAGGATATCAGTCATCAAGGGCTATTGGGGTGTCATGGATCAGGCTACCCTGGGTCAGTTACAGAGAGAGCTGGATTCTTGAATGCATGAGGAGTTGGGGAGAAAGGTGCCACCTGAGCTCCAGGGGACAGAAAGAGTACAGACCAATCAGCATTGGGGGAAGTGCCAAGAGAAGTGGAGAAACCAGGAGACAGAACTGAGACAAGGGACAGAGCTACAGAGATGGAGGGGCAGAGCTAGGAGAGCGTAGACTGAATGGAAAGGAGAAAGTTGAGCAGCCTGCATAACCAGCAACCCTGAGCTCCTGCCCCTGGGACATCTTCCACTGCGATGGTCTGTAACTGCGAATTTTGAGCTGAAATAAACTCTCTTCCCCTTAAATTGCTTTTGTCAGTGTATTTTATCACAGTAATGCAAAATAAATAAATAAATAAATAAATAAAAAGTGGAGACACAGGGAGATGCTGAAGAGAAAGTGAGAGAGAGTCGAGCCCAGGCAGGAGAAACAGAACACTCCCGTGCCCAGCTAAGATGGAACCCAGTTCTGACACCCATGGCCAGTGGAAGAGTGAGCTGGTGAATGGAGCATCCCAGAAAACACTCGGGCTGTCATTTCAGGAATGGCTCCCTCTGTCTTCTCCAGAATGACAGCCCCAAGTGACGGGTTGATGATAATAGGCACGTAAAATACACGCATGGCTTTTCCAAATGCCAAAGCCTAGTGCTCAACCTAAATGTCAATCAGCCCCGGGCCCACAGAGTTCCTGATCGTGGGTTGAGCCTCCCCTGCCTCCCCTGCCCCTGCCCTTGTCTGCAGCTGTCTCCCTGAGGCCCAGTCCTGGATCTCACAATCTCCACTCCAGGTTCCCTGACCCCTTGTCTCTGGTTCCATCAGCCCTGAAGTTCCCAGAACCCTAGATAAAGGACATTGGTGGAAAGTCTCTTTCTAAAAACCAGTGGGATCTCCCAGTCTGCCTTAAGGGAAAGTCCTGTAAGCCCTCAGGATTTTGCCCTTCTGTGAGAGGAGCAGGCAGCCCAATCTCCTTTCTTTGAACAAAGGCTGGGTATCAGTACCACAGAAGGTACTTAGAGCAGAACAATATGGGAAGTCCTGGGATGGGGGACTCTGCACCCTTGGAACAGAAGCAGGGTTACCCCTGGAGCTTGGCAGAATGTTCCAGTCCTCATGCTCTGATGAGGTGGTAAATCTCAGAGAGAGCAAGCAAGCCACCTGCCCAGGTAGACAGTTGGACATGGGAGAAAGGGCTGACAACAAAGAACTGAGCAGCTATGGGGGTGAGGAAGGAGGTGGTGTGGGGTGACTGATGAAGGGTGGGGTGGCCTTGGCCTTCACCAGTGGAGGATGACCGAAGAGGTATACACAGCAAGATAGTCAACAAGCCAGTCTTGAGGGAGGGATGTGTTAGTCAGGCTTCTCTAGAGGAACCGAACTGAGGATGACTATCTATCCAGCAATGGCTGTCTACCCAGGGAAAGTTCAAGAATCCAGTAGTTTATAGTCCATGAGACTGAATATCTCCACCAGTCTTCAGCATATTCCTGAGTCCTATAGAAGTTGGGTCTAATGCAAGTCAAGAAATGGACTTGCC
>LOJH01020465.1:3319-20741 GCA_001685095.1 Ellobius talpinus
CTGCCATGTGGGTGCTGGGAATTGAACCTGGGTCCTCAGGAAGAGCAGTCAGTGGCAGTCAGTGCTCTTAACCGCTGAGCCATCTCAAGAAAGCTTTGGTGGCCACCTCTGGCTCACCCATGGCTTCATCTTCTGTTTTTGGACCTTGTTGCTTTCTCTCCCTTCCTTCCCACTTCCTCCTTCCTTTTCTCCTCTCCCTCATTCCTTTTCTTTAAAAAATATTATTTTATCTTACTATATACTTGTACTTTTATTATACTTTTACTTTTATGCTAAAAAGTAAACTTTTGAGGTTTCTACAAATCCCTATTTTCTATAGTCTGTGGTGTATGTAAGCAAACACTGTCTATAGTCTGAAATGTGCACACACACACACACGTATATATGAGGTGGATAACTGCTAGTAGGTGGCCCCACTGTGTTTTCCAACCATATCACCTCTTGCTTATTTGTTTCTTTGCTAAAGTTGTCTTTAAATTGCCCACCTCTGAGGCTTAAAGCCTGAACTTTAAAAAATAATCCTCTGTTGTTGCTCATCCCTGTATCTAGTTAGTCCTGACAACTTGTTCAGCTGTGCTCCCATTAGCTCTCTTACAAACAGGAAGGGAAGACAAGGTACAGGGAGGGTTAGTCAGCCCTCTGGAAAACCTGGAGACAGAATTTGAAAAGAATGGAACATCCCTATTCCCTAGATCATTGATCTTCTGATAAAATCAGCTGGTTCCCTCCCCAGGTTGCTCCATCCTTTTCTTTACAATGATTATTTTACCTGGATTAACTTTTTGTTATCAGCCACCAGGGTGATTAAAACGATCAGGCAATCAATTTCCTTGTCTTCAGAGCTGCGTGTCTCTGCATTCCCTGGAGGGCATGGTGAAGCAAGCATTTCTTCATCGCCCTCACCACTGCCCTTTCCAGGGGTTCTGGTTCAGTAAGTCTGGGGTGGAGGGTTGCGAAGGTTCATTTCTGAGGTGTTCCAGGTGCTGCTGATGCTGTTGGGTGGGGGACCGCACTCCGAGGGCAACTGCTCTCAACTGTGCCTCTTACCAGAGATTCCTTGCTCCCAGGGCGTAGCTCCTTCAGAATATTTCTCTCAAAAGTCTCTGCTGGACCTTCCTTAGCTGACTGGTTTTGCAGTCAGAGGTATTTCCTAGAACTGTGAGTAATCTAAAGGTGATTGATTGTCTTTATCATTTCCCAATTCATTTCATGGTTTCTCAGTCACATCATACTCCCCCCATATATAACTGGTGATCAACCCACTGATCAGGACTCAGAAGGCAGACACTTGAGTTCCCAGCTCTGAAAACAGCTAGCTAGCCCTCTTCTCTTACAGTGTAGACAGCACAGTGCCTGTCCTCATCAGCATACCCAACATACTCAAGCCTAGACCTCAGGCTCCATGGCTTACATTGCAGGAGGAAAGTCATCTTTCCAAAATTTGATTTTGAAGCTTATTTGGGTTGTGTCCATGTGAGTACAGGGACCCAAGGATGCAAGAAGAGGACATCCTAGTCCCTGGAGCTAGAGTTATAGGTGTGTGTGAACTGCCCAACATGAGTGCTGGAAAACAAACTCGTGTCTTCAGGAAGAATGGCATGAGTGTTGTTATCCACTGAGGCAGGTCTCCAGCCCATGTGGAGAGTTAGCTTTAAGCCTGCTGAGTAGCTGGCTACTTACAGTGATTTGATTTGAGTGCTGGGAGCAGAGAATCCAGATGCCGTTTGAACACTTGTGGAAATTTCCTGAGCTAGCATTCGTTGCCTAAAAACCACAACAGTGCTCAGTTTCATTAACACAAATGAAATAGTTCACAAAACATTAAATTGGCAATGAAGACATAAAGATCCCGAATGACCCCATTGGATGGGATTTCAACAAAATTGTGCCTCTGTCTCATCTCGGTTATTACCAAGGTTTATTAGTTAAATATCATGACCCAATTATAGATGACAATCTATCATTGAAGTTCATCCTAAATTTGACAATTTTCAGGCAATCAAATGTTCTATTTTCTATAGAAAAGAAATGAATAAATATAATAAAGTGATCTTCAAGTCTCTACTGTTTGGAATATTAACACATGGATTTTACATCAAATATATTTAGAAAATTCTATATTGAAATATGTTGAGTTTTAATGATTTGTAGGACTTCCTAACACTATACTTTAGTAATCTTTAAAGGTGATATACAATACTTGGCAATTTTCAAAGTTCTTGACTTCTAAGTATTTCATTTTATAGATGATATCACAGTAACTCCACTCTGGGAAGTACAGCATGAAATTGTGTGTGTGTGTGTGTATGTGTGTGTGCACGCCTGTGTACGTGTTTTAGCATTTAACATTGCAGTGACCTACAGAAACTGTGCACTGGGCACACTAAGCATTAGATATGGATGTACATTCTACCACACAGGATAGAAGGGACAATCGGGTGTAGTGACATTTTGTTTGTATTTTAATGAATAAAGTTTGTATGAGAATCAGAAAAGTAAAACAGCCACACTGGCCAGCCTTAGAGACCAGGCAGCAATGACACACACCTTTAATCCCAGTAGACACACTAGCTTGTCATAGAAACCAGGTGGTCGTGGTGCACACCCTTAATCCCAGAATTTGAGAGGATTATAAAATGGGAGGAGACAGCTCTCACTCTCAGTCTCATTCTGAGATTCCTGAAGGCAGGATCACCATTTTTTCAGGATCAACTAAAACAGTGGCTGGCTGTTTTGGTTTTCTGACTTTCAGGTTGAAACCCGATTTCTGTCTCTGAGTTTTTATTAACCATGCTTCATCCAGGATTGACCATGCCGAGGCCTCATTTTAGGATTTTTTTTTAGTGATTTCTCCATTATTGGGCAAGAGGCTGGTTGAGAATGGGCCAGGGACGCTGTTGGATCAAAGACCCAACTGGGTACTTCCTTTGGCTGATCTTAGCGCTTGTTGCCAGTGCAGGATTCTGTGTAACGTCATGGCCTTACCTGATGCAGACCCTTGACACAGAGCTCCAGGATGACAGTCCCCTTTTTGAGCCCTTCTGGAATACATTGTGTTCAGATGCACTGACAGCAATTTAAAGGTAGATGCTAAATTGCTCGTTATTATGAAAAGCTATATCACATGGGAGGATAAGATTTCTCTGCTTTTTAATTTTTTTTAAATTGGGACAAGGTCTGACTGCATCATCATGGCTGGCTGGGAGTTCCGTATGTAGAGCAGTTTCAAGTGCACAGAGATCCATTTGCTTCTGCCTCAGCCTCTTGAGTGATGGATTTAAAGGAGCACACCCCACGCCCAGCCCCTGCCCCAGGTGTCTTCTTGCATTGCTCTGTGGAGTGGGAGGAGATGGTTCAGTAGGCTGAGTCTGTATCTATTCTTTTTCCTACGTGCTTTCTGTACCACCCCATCTCTTTACTGTTATCAGCGAGTAGAGCAGTGTTTCTGTATACTCCGTGAAGGTCGGGAGTCCAGGTAGAGTCAAGTATCTTTGAGGTCTTTATCTTCAGCCAGGACCATTGGCAGGATTGTCTGTATCTCATCAAGTCAGCATCATTGTCTCAGATGTTCCTTGTTTTTAGTTAAGTCCTGGGAAGTTTGTTTTACTGTTTAAGTAAAATGTAATGATGTGAAATAGTTTTGACCTATTTGTTGGCTGAGGAACCAGGAATGAGTCACCTTCATTTGAAACTCCAAACTTTGGAGTGCCCCAGAATTCAGCACCTTTTGAACACTAACCTTGATAGCACAAGTAGAAAAATCTCACACTTGACCTCATGGGACAGGTCACTGTCAAAAGACAGGTTCACTAGAAATGTTGGCTGAAGCTGTCTTCAGGTAGATGCATGGCGTGTTGATGAAACAGAAATGATTTTTTCTTTCATAAATGGAGCTATATCATGTATATGTAAATATTTCAAAATCTTCAAAAAAAATCTAAAATCCAAAGCACTTGTAGTCTTGAACATTCTAGATAAGGAATGCTCAGCTTGTGTTATCTCTTTCTGAGAATATTGATGCACACTCTGCATCGTTCCAATCTTAACTTCATGTTTTACCCGACTCAAAGCTTCCCCGTCTAGACCCCTCAAGACCCTGATGACTATGAGGATGGAACCATGCCTTGATCACGGGGCTGCGGAACACCTACTCACATGTTCCCATCCTGTCTTCTTACCTAGACATGCAAGTTTTTTAAATTTATGTTTTAGCTGACTCATCTGGTGCTGGGGTGGGCCGTCTTGCTGGGTGATTTTTTTTTTAAGTCTTAGATACTACATATCCAGAGTGGACATTTTCTTATGACTTGATACAAAATGACAAACTATTCCTGGGCTCCGTAGCTGTGACTTTTGCCCCTTGCAAGCGGGGTATGAGATTTTAGATTGCCCTTGACAGGCTTTATAAAAACCAAACAGATTCTTATTTTCCTTTTAGAGTTTCTGTAAGAGTCAAATGTCTGTTTAATGTGACCACATATGGAAACCACGGGTACTGTACTGATTTTCTAGATTTTTAGCGTATCAGCGGTTAGTCTATGCTTTGGGGTGCTTAGTCTTTCACTCCAACAATTCATTCCAAAGTTGATCTGCCTCTTGAGGTACTTATGAGTAGTGATAAGATATTGAGTGTACATCTTCTGAAGATCTTTCTGTTTAAAGCAAGAAACAGAAGTGAGCCTGCTGAAGTTTGGATTCAGAGTTGTCTCAATAAGGTACGGTAGAAGAATAATAAGATGCCCATGCAATAGAAGAACCTTGTCTGAGGACACCAGAAGCTCTTTCCCCACATGCACTCTGATTTCTGCATAAGAGTAGGAAATGGTTCAAGCCTGCTTCCTCTGGCTTTCTTAGACACACCTCTGGGAAGAGCCTTTCCATCCCACCTGCAGGTGTCGGAGTTTGTCGCTTCTCTTTGCATCTTTTCTGGAATGTCTCCATCTTGCTTTGTTTCCTTGCAGGCTCCCGCCTGACTTTTCTGCAGGTGATGCTGCTCAGGGCGCCTCCTGAATGTGATGGTTAACCTCGGTTGTCAACATGATGGGTTTACAAGTGGACTGGACAATAGTTCTGCTCATATCTGTGAGGGATTATCTCCATTAAGTTAAGTGAGATGGGAAGACCCACTTCAAGTGCAGCAGTATCAGGTTGGGGCCCCAGACTGAGTCAAAAAGGGAGCATGAGCTGAGCACCAGCATTCTTCTTGACTGTTGACACAATGCCATGACCTCACTGCCCTGCCCCCATCCCTTCCATGCCATGGTAGACATGGCACTGGGAGCCCACATGATCCCTTCCTTCCTTACGTTGCCTTTGCCAGTTTTTTTTTTTTGATCTCAGCAATGTGACATATAGCCAGTCCAGAGAGTATTCCCTAGAGATAAAATGGCTGCTGTCATGGGAGGACATTCGCAACCTTGGGACAGGTGAAATTTCCAAAGCCTAAATCTACTGATAGAGGTAAAAAACAAAAACAAAAAAAACCAACTTTCTCTCTAGGTTGATCACAATTGCCCAGCTAGATATGTCTCTCTGCTGATGTCACATGGTATGGAAACCCTCTTCTCATGACTGAAGAAAAAAACTCCTGAAGAAAACATCATTGGGAGAGGAGGGTGGAGGGAGAGAAAGGGAAGAATGTCCCTGGCCAGGAGGCCGGAGGTGCCCCAGGAAGCTGTTTCCTCTGAATAGTTAAATGGCTGCCTCTCAACTTGCACAATGTCACATTGAATTTGAAACAGGGAACTTTTTATATTTTTCCCCTGATTGTGCTGGCACCTGGCAGATGCCTATTTACCGCAGGCATCAATACACATAGTAATCAAAGGAAATCAGAGGCACAGATTAGCAACAGCTGCAAGTCATTAGTGACAGACACGGGAAAGCACAATTCTGCACCCAACTTTGAAATAACCAATATGAGTATTTCAGAGCACGAGGGTTACCGCAGGGCACCCGCTAACATGAGAGCAGCCAAACAATAGCTGGGCTTGTCTCTCCGGAGAGCCCTCTTCACACAGGCAGCCACGCACACTGTCATACACCAATCAATCACAACTATAGGTCCGCTGAATGTGAGCCCTCTGCACAGTATGTGTGCCATGCTGGCCTCCCAATCAAAGGTGGTCTGGATGGAGAAGGAACCCCCTGGCTGGTGGTACACCCCGCCATTCCCTAGTGCAATTTTGCTGCCATATGTTCGAGTATGTGGCTGATGCCTCAATTTTGCTACTGGCCTGGCTAGAAGGGGGCATCTAGAGGGGAAAAATAAAGTCATCACTCCTCATTGAATACCATTTTTTTTGTGCCACTGTTCCGTTTGAAAATCAGCTGCAATTGATGGCCGTTCTCTTGGTAGTTACATATTTTTCCTTGGCAGCACTAACCTTAGCCTACTCCAAAAAGTGCTGCTCAATTTTTAGCTTTTTCCTAATCAATTCATTCAGTGCCTGCCTTGGTGGAATGCAAGTTGGTCATTTAAAAATTTCTAGCTGTTGCCTGATATGTCCCAAAACAAATTTAGCCGGCATGGGTTGCTATTTTAGGCCATCTTGGAAATGCAGATTTACTGTACAACTGGGTAATGGCTTAGAGATAAACAGAAGCAGTGAGCTGCTGTTGAGGCTGGTCCCTGACAGTCTGATCAGCAGGACCGGGAGAAATTTAGCATTATATAAATACTGTGATAACTGGGCCATTGGACTATTGGCTATGGCTTAAATTGGCCCCTGTATTCAATGTGGTCTTCTCTCCCCTCGCTTGATTGGAAAGTTTAATTTTTTAAAAAGAGATCTCTCCATCCTTCCTTCCCTTCTTCTTTAAAACTATTTTCTAAAGGCTTTTCTAAATATTCTTGCTGTAACAAGTGGCTAGTTTCGAAGATTAAGATAAAAAGTGGTGAAAATGCTGCCTTTTATCTGATACAAAGCCAACCATTAAATCTCAGATCTTTAATAACAAGCGAAGAGCTCTATTCTTTGCACTCTTAATTTAAGAGCAAGCATCCTTCTAAGCATTCTGGTACACATGGTACAACCCTGTGTCTTACTCAGGAAACTTGCTTTCTAAAAAGAGATTGTTTTCTATTTACCAAAATACCATAATCTCTAGGTGTAGGGGATTTTATGTATTAGGGTTATTTTATGGGGAATCAAAGGTCTACTATCCATGATTTTATTTGCTGAAAGTTAGCACAGATTTGTTGAATGTCTGCTGTAGGGTGTGATGGACACGGCAACCAAATGGGTAAGTGACTTGGTCACAGTATGCTTGGCTGTCAGGGAGGCTCAGCAGATTATACCTGAGGTGTCTTCATTGCCTAGGTCTTATTCCCTTCCTCTCCTTTTAATTTTCCTTCCTAGTCTCTTTTCTTTCCCCTCTATGATCTGCACATTATGACCAGAACTTAGATGGACAAAATGAACATGTTTGCTACTCAGAATTAAATAAGATGCGTACTGGTAATATGTATTATTTGTGATAAAATTTCTATAGAAAAGCGCCCAGGTTTTTGTGATGTAACCCAGCAGAAGTGTTTCTCTTTCCCTGGCAACAGTCAGCTGCTGGGATGTGTTCTTCCATACAGCGGCTCAAGGACTCAGGTTTTTTGCATCCAGCGGTCAGGCTTGATAATCATCTGCTTCCAGTCAGTGTAAAAGGAAGGAGAGGGTGAGAAACCACAGCCATTTCTTAAGCAACTGGGCTCAAAGTGGTAAATAGCATTTCTGCTCATGCATTGTAGGTAAAGCTGCCTCAATGAACCCACCTACATGAAAGCAAGCTTTGGAAATTCTTATCTCTGGCTAGAATAGATACTTCAAGGTGGAAATCCTAGACCACAGAGGCTGGAAGACAGACTTGAGTCTAACAAGGATGTATCGGGTACCCTGTTAATTTCAGGAGAGAGGCGATGGATAAATCTTCATCGTCAGGGTGCTACTTGTCCTAAAGGTGCAATGTGATACCCAAGTACCATATAGAGCTGACATAGGACAAGTACCATGAGAGCAGATGTAGGACTCTTCTGGTCACGACTCAGAGGGGACACTGCTGAAGCACTGTGTTGAGTGGCTTTATTTAGCAGAGAAGGGGGAAGAGGGTCAGACCTGAGAAATGTGTCAAGCAAAGATGTCTAGTGTGTTGAGGGGTGGATGTGTGTTCCCATGTGTCAGGTTCCCAAAGATGTGAGGGTATCGAGGACCAGGTTACAGAAGGCTCTGTGGGCTGTGAGATCCAGGCTGGGATCGTGAGAGTGCCATGGTCCTCCACACATTAAATGCAGCTTCTCCAATCAGATCCCTTTCTTGGATGCTTTATTACATATGTAGAAGGAAACTGGTTTGTGAAACTTGAGAAGCCATCATGAGTTTTTAAGATGAAAAGCGTTTGTTTTCTGACAAGGCAGACAATATCCCTAGCAACCATTTTTATTATGTAGGAGGGTAATCTTGCAAGAGACTAACAAAAGTACATTTATTTATTTTTTATCTGACTTCAAAGCTGACATTTCATCTGAAGTTTTAGGCTTCTTTCCCATTACTACTTGTAATAATAAATGATGCCAGGCAGAGGGTCACGGAAGAGGGAGAGGGAGCCGAGGTGTTCCGAGTTATCCAGGAGGGCTGACACTGTGTCATTGACCACTGTGAAAAATATCTGACAAAAGCACTTAGGAAGGAAGGAAGAAGGGTTCATCTGGCCTCACAGTGTGAAGAGACACTTCTCTGTGGCCTTGCTAGTTTCTCAATGAATATTTGCTTTCTTCTTTTCCTTAGATGATCTCAAACTGGCTGGTAAATATGTCTACCCTCTCTATGGTCATTTTTATATGAAGAGAGATTAGAATAGCAGAGTAACTTATGTGCTTTATTATTAACCTAAGAAAGGCATAATGAACATCTTTTGAAAACAGAGACTCTGGGAGTAGAGATGATGGAGAGACAGAAATACGAGTCACCTGAGATTTCTCACTATACCTGACAAAGAAGGTTCCGGTGTATAATTATCATAGCTCTAACACTGCAGAGATGTGGAAAGTTCCAAGAGGAAGGTGTAGACAGGAAGAAGAAGGAATTTAGTGCTGGAGCACATAGGGAAGTCTTGATGGATTGGGTACCCCAGGCATTTTTAGATAGGACTTCTACAGGTGGAAAGAAATTGATCCAGAAAGAGAAGCTAGATTTGAGTGGGGCAGATAGCTCAATTGGTAAAGAGTTTGCTGCTTTGGGGAGATGGAGACAAGAAAAATATCAAGGCTTGTTGCACAGCTAGTAGAGAAGAATGAGGAGTCTCCAGGTTTGGTGAGAGATCCTGCCTCAAAATGTAAGGTAGAGAGCAGTTGAAGACACTCAGTGTTGA
The DNA here is from genome assembly GCA_001685095.1 of Ellobius talpinus. Classification (NCBI taxonomy): domain Eukaryota; kingdom Metazoa; phylum Chordata; class Mammalia; order Rodentia; family Cricetidae; genus Ellobius; species Ellobius talpinus. Next base: position 12,677 of record LOJH01020465.1, read on the forward strand.
CCTCAGGCCTCCACATGTGTATGCACATATATTCACATGATCATATGTATACACATGTGGGTGTGTTTGTGTGTGAGAGAGAGAGACAGAGACAGACAGACAGACAGACAGAGACAGACAGAGAGAATGTTAGACTTGATATAGTACAGGAGGGCATATTTGAGGGTAAGCGGTCAGGACCACATCCCTACTAGGAGAGGAGAGTGGAGTGGGAACAGGTCTTAGGACTTAGTCTCATTGAGACCAGGCTGTGCAGGGTGTTGAATACAATGTTAGGGAGGCTGGATCTAAGAAGGGAAGAGCCAACCACTAAGCTTTCCAGTAGAGAGAGGTAATACCTAGATTGATTGACAAGGATGCTGATGTACAGAGAATTTTCCAGAAGTCAGCCAAATGTGGCCAATTATTGTATGAGGAATAAAAGACTTAGAATCCTAGCAAAGTGCATGAACTCCCAGTATAAGGACAGTTGAGCATGTACTCACCTAGGGCTCTTTGAAAACAAGATCTTCCTTGTCCCACAACCTAAAGCTTTGGCTTCTGTTTGTTTTTCTTCCGCAGGTGCAAGTCCTATAATTCTGAATACTTTGGTAGCCAGAGAAGGTCCTGTGGGTTAGGAGGCCTGTGAAATATAATACAAATGATGACTGTGGGAAAAAAGCCTTTTGCAAGAAGGAAGAGGCAACATTTACTAGTGCTTGAAATGGAAGAGTGTTGTCCAATTGGTTTTTTTTTTAACTGTAAAATATAGAATAGAAAATGCTTGAAGATTTCCTTTTTAGAACTTGGCAAAAATTACAGCAGATGAACATTAGGCAAAATGAAGGGGGGATTTTGCTCACATATGAAAGTTTATAAGAACTCTGGTTGAGTCTGGCTTCAGTATTTGCTGAAGTTTGTGGCTGTGTCAACAAAGATGGGTTAAAGTAAGCATATTTCAGATCCTAAACCGAGCGCCTTCACAGTCTGGAATAGAGAGTAGATTTAAAATGCTTTAAAATGGGTTTCCTTTTCTTCCCTCCAGCTGTGCCTGGCGCTTAGGCGAAGATGAACTGGCATGTTCTTTGTTCAGAGTGACTTACCCACCCTGGGGTGTCAGGCACATTAGAGTTTTGAATCTTGAGTCTTTTCAGTCAGCTGGCAGTGGGTTAGAAGAAAATGCACTGGGAGCAGCCAAGTTACCATTTGACATGGTACTTCAATACCTGAAATATTTTAGCCCAGTTCTCCAGACTACGATGGCTGATCTCACTGGGTAAAGCGGAGCAGTGACTGCGAGGCCCTCGCTGGTATCAGCCTCTGGATCTTCGGCTCATCTGGCTGATCCACAGATCACAGTTAGCGTGAGGCAAGGCATCCTAGCAAATCTCTTGGGTTTATTCTGAACCTTCTCGAGTGCACTTGCCATTCTGACTTGGTTTGGTGATTTTATGGATTTCATAAGTCTTCTCAGCACCCAGATCCCAGAGACCTTTTGGGAACAGTGGCCCCTTGTTATGCACCTGTTTTCTCCCTGAAGCAAATTTTAATTTCTAAAGCCTGGACAGGACTTTCCACCTCCCCCTTTTATAAAATGCTTTGCACTTATTGTGCTTAACCATTTAGCATAATCTTTCAGAAACATAAGTATCAAACTACTGTCTTGTTTGTTTTCTTTTTAATATTGTGACTTAAACTTGAGAAATTTTTTAAAAATGATTTAATCTTTCAGTTCATCTTTTGTCCTATATAGGGACTATATTTTGAAGGCAAAGATTTTTAAGAAGTTTTCATATTGGGAAAATTTACCAATATTAACACAAAGAGATAACTTGGCAGAGAGAATTATCAGAAGATGGCAGAGTAGAGAGCACTGGTTATCTGTCTTTCTACCCAAGCCGCAGAGATTCTGCTCTGGCAGAATTTTTCTGATGTAACTGTTTTTGAGCTCTAATGTCTACCTAAGGCTTGCAGTATCCAGTGGAAGGCTTATAAGGTAAATTGTGGTTAATTCTGTTCATTTTCAGCTCTTGGCACAGTGACCTTCTAATAGGCAGTTGTGTACTGTTCCTGGGACAGCTCAAAGTCTTCTTATGGGAATCACGGTGGGAATAATGGTGGGAATCATGGTGGGAATTGTGATGGGAGTCATGGTGGGAATTGTGGTGGGAGTCATGGTGGGAATTATAATGGGAATCTTGGTGGGAATCACGGTGGGAGTCATGGTGGGATTTTCATGGTGGGAATCATGGTGGGAGTCATGGTGGGAATTGTGGTAGGAATCACAGTGGGAGTCATGGTGGGAATTATGGTGGGAATTTCATGGTGGGAATTGTGGTGGGAGTCATGGTGGGAATTGTGGTGGGAATCACAGTGGGAGTCATGGTGGGAATCAGTGTGCCTACCCACATTGTTACAGGTCTCTAACCCCTCACTGAAATGATTTCCAGGTGATTTTAAGAAGCATAATCACCTTTCCGCTCTCACTTTAAAAGCTACATGTGTAAAAGAAATTATAAAATTACACACTTACCCCACATTCCTGGGAAAGAATGAAGGGTCAGAAAAGGCCCGAGAAGACCTTAAGTTTTCATTTAAGTTGGTCTTCAATGCAGAGAGAGTCTAGAACAATCAAAAATAAAAACATAACGACATACTGCGTGGGAGAAGAAGAACCTGATTTTCAAGGTGCCATACTATTTATTCAAATATAGAAAAGTATGGACTGTCAAACAAGTGAAAACCTTCCAAAGTCAAAGTACAGAAACAAGCACAAAGCCCACAGAACACCACCCCTACAACCTGAGGGCAGATCTACTAGATCAGACCTTAAAGTCACTATCTTAAAGATGCTCAAAGAGCTGAAAGAAAACAGAAAATGGAGAAAACAATGACTGAAGAGAATAGGTATCAACAAAGATATATAAGACATAAAATGAAGTGGAAATCCCAGGTGTTAAAACATTAATTGAAATATAAAGTTAATTTATGGAGATTTGGAAGGGTGAAATAAAAATAAGCAAAACTGAATTGGAGGTCAATGGAAATGATCAGGTTTTAGGAATAGAGTGTTGGCCCCAGAGTCAGCTGCAGCTTTCAGAATACTTTGATTCTTAGGCTTATCTTTCCTCATTTGTAGGCTGACAGTATAACAGTAGGGGCTATGGCACATGGAAGAATCCATGCAAAGTGCCCTCATCAAAAATCTTATATGTGTAACTACATAAAACACACAAATATACAGTCTCAGGCAAGAGACATATGGACACAGATACACACAGACACAGACACACTCAGACACACACAGACCCACCCCCCAGGATTGATCTCCAAAATATACAAAGAACTCAAGAAACTTGACATCAAAAGAACAAATAATCCAATAAAAATGGAGTGTAGACCTAAACAGAGAACTCTAAACAGACGGTCTCAAATGGCTGAAAGACACTTAAGGAAATGCTCAATATTCTTAGCCATTAGAGAAATGCGTCTTACACCTATCGGAATGGACAAGATCAAAAACACTGATGACAACTTATGCTGAAGAGGGTGTGGGGTAAAGGGAACACTCTTGCATTGCTGGTGGGAGTACAAACTTGTACAGTTGCTTTGGAAATCAGTATGGCAGTTTCTCAGAAAATTAGGAAACAATCTGCCTCACGACCTAGCAATACCTCTTTTGGCTATATGCCCAAAGGATACTCAATCATACCACAAGGACATGTGCTTAACTGTGTTCACATCAGCATTATTCATACCAGTCAGAACCTGGAAACAATCTAGATGCCCCCCCATGAAGAATGGGTAAGGAAAATGTGGTACATTTACATAATGGAGTATTACTTAGTGGTAAATAATGACATCTTGAAATTTGCAGGCAAATGGATAGATCTTAGAAAAAAAAACCATTGAGTGAAGTAACCCAGACCCAGAAAGACAAATATAATATATACTCACTCATAAGTGGCTTTTAGACATAAGACAATAAAAAACTAGCCTACAATTCACAACCCTAGAGAACCTAAGACAACAAAGAGGACCCTAAGAAAAACATACGTAGATTTACATAAGAAGGAGAAAAAGACAAGATTAAATCCATGTATGTCTCTCTTAGGGTCCTCACTGTTGCAAAAAAAGACTCTTGTTGAACAGTTGCAGAAAGAAACAGGACATATGGGATGACAAGGACATATTGATGACAATATCAATGGGATCTGCTGAGGATGGTTGAAGAAAGTTAGTATCTCAGAATATCCCTTTCCCCACCGGGACATGAGCTCATTGGGACAAGAAGAATGAATGTATTGATACAAACAGATAGAAGTGGAATTGGAGCTAAGTGTGTTTTGTTCTGCCCTGTGACCACACATCTTTCTTTCTGGCACAAAGGTCTTAAGTATATAGTGCCAGGTGGTAGTGAAATGCCACTCAGGACTGAACGTTTGACACCACTCAAAACTTTCAGATTTGTGACATCGGTCATCATTGTGTTAGACTCTATAATAGTCTACCAAGGGTCTGTCTGGGAGACATTTACTTGGAATTCTGCTTGTGAAATTAGGTGGGGTGGAGTCTGGGTTTCTGATTCCTCTGGAAGGCTGGGAGAGGATTGGATCACTTGTTCCCAATTGGTCATTTCTCTCTGTGGATGGGAGAATCAGTGCTAATTGATACTTTTTATATTTAATTACACCTAATTTCTTCTGTCTGGCTGCCCTGAAACCAAGAAGAGGAAAACAGTGTTTGACATGCAAATCTTCTAACATAAATATTTCTATAGACTCTTCAGGATGCAACCTTTTTCCTTACTGATATAATTATTTCCCAGGTAGATTGATGAAACAACTTCCACAACCTTTGGTCTAACTCTCTCTGAAGCACTGGGTCACAGAATTCTTCCTGATGGGTTTAAGGATGTTCTTTAACACAGCTCAACACAACGCTATCCTCTACATTTCCTGGATGGTGTTCCTTGGCTGGTCCCAACTTACTACTGCTCTTGGTACCCTGCCCTCCCTTGGTACCAGTAAAAGTGTTTTACTGTTGGTTTCTTAACGTGTATATGCTTGCATGCGTGTCTGTCTGCCTGCCTGTCTGAAAAGCAGGTCTGCCTCTCCGACTGTGATGTGTCTTCCCTGGCCTCTGGAAATCTTTTCCTTCCTTTAACAGCCTATGGGCGATTGCCAAGTGCACTGAAGGGCTCTAGAGCCCACCTAACCAATGGAATGGAATAGAAAGGGAGCTTGGGGAAGGGGAAATTAAGAATTCTATGAAGAACTTGATTTCTTTCAGGTATGAAAAGATTCACGTGTTTATCTTTATCAGCTCTCCTTTCTTATTTCTAAAATAGGAACAATTAAATTAGTCTGTATTTTATTACCTGTTTTTTATTGGGATTAAGATGATCAGATGTATGCAAAATCTTCATCTGTGAAGTCTTCTACGGGGTTTAATGTGTGGCATCTGTGGTTCAGAGATGTCCGTTATTGAACTGACTCACTGTTTACTGTAGCCCATGCCTGTGTCCAAACCACGCTATTCACTTCACCAGCCAGGGCATACATATAATGGCTTATGTTTATATTTTATAATTTGTAATTTATAGATGTGAATGTTATTTTTCTAATTCATGACTTGCCTGCCTCCCTCCCACCCCCATGCCCACCATTATTAGTGAGGAGTCTGACCGATACCTCACAGAGATACTGCACATCTATGTGCATTACAGCGTTGGCCACTGGAGCTACAACATGATATCAGCCTATGTCTCTATCAGCAGAGAAATGGATAGAGAAAACGCGCTCTATACCAACAGTGCTATTAAAACCCTGCGAGGCTCAGGCACACATATCTATTAGTGTCTGGCTCCAGCTCTAGGAGCAAGCATGAACCATTTTTAACCCTTAAGTTTCCTCCTCAAATAACCTTAAAAGGTATTGGGGAGTTTTACTTTTTGTTTTTTTGAAACAGGGTTTCTTTGTGTTGCCTTGGCTATCCTGGAACTCACGTTGTAGACCAGGCTGGTCTTGAACTCAGAGATCCACCTGCCTCTGCTTCCTGGGATTAAAGGTGTGTGCTACCACCACCTGCAAGAATTTTTCTAACTTTATGAAGTTGCACACAAAGAATTCTAATCTGTGTAAACATAATTCCTGATAACTGAATGCTACGTATGTGCCTGGGAGCTTCACACATGCTGTCATGGGTTCTCCTGGCCGCCTTCCTGGGTCTCCCCTCTGATTCTTACTTGGCAGTTGTGGGAGCCGAGACTGAGAGCTGACTTGGTCTCTGAGGCATCAGTCGGGATGAGGCAGAACCCAGATTTTGTCCTGACTCCGCCTCACAGGCTACTCTTGTTCTTATTTATCACGTTGCATTTTCAACATCCTCTGAGAACCAGAAACTCCAGCGTGGAAATCCAACCTCTTCCCTTATTTTGAAGCATGTCTCAGGTGGCCGCTCTCTGTGCAGAAGATGAAGGACAAGCATCAGGGAGAAGCCTTTCGCTGGTGTGGAAAGGAAGTACTTATCTCTGGGAAAAGCAGAGGAGGGGCCCTGGAAGGAGATAGTGCCCTGCAAGAAAAACATCTTTTTAGAAGCCTCTGAGTCATAAATAGGCAAGGCCCTCTGCCAGTTTGTGACTGTCTTTTATGTTCAGACCCTTGGCCAGTTTTGACCACCATGGCCCTGGGGGAGGTCCGTCAGCTTACTTCTGCTATCTTCTGCTCCCACCTCCAGAAGGCAAACCACAGGAAAGCCATCTTTCCTTTAGGGTCTGAAGTCAAGTCCAAATATAACAAGATCCCGATAACTGCCCCCACCCTCCAGAGTTTAAGCCTAGTTCCCTCTGCCCAGATGGCTGCCACTGAAAGGCAGTGTTCACCCACAGCGTCCTCCTTTTGTTGGCTGCCCTCTGATTGCCGCTAATGACTCCCAGCTGTACAGCCTCCAAAGACGAATCTTTAAAAAATAATTTAATAACTAGACTCCTCCAGGGGTGGGTGGGGTTGATGCCAATCTGGATGGAAAACTGCCTTATCCCATCTAGCCGGATGATAGTCCATGAGAAGGGAGGAGCGTCGCTAGGGACAGATGAAGTCCTTCTGATGTTGGCTCTGAGAATCTGATTTACTCTCTTTTCTAACTTCAGTAGACAACATTATTCTATAAATATAAAATAGAAGGTTATATCTGGGTAATATAAACTTACTTTCTATGGAGAAATTGAAGTGACACCATTTAGAGTGATGATATTCTTCAAATCAGATATATCCTAGGTTCAGTATCTTTGGGTGATTTATACCACACCAAAAACAAACAAACAAACAAAAAAAGGTGTTTATTAAACTGTGAGACATGGCTGCCTGGGATTTCCCATTTGTCTCTGAAATGCCAGGTTCTCTGAAAGGTTGGCTTCAAACACTGTGACCTCAGAGCATGAACTGAAGACTCAAAGCACTCCATAGACATTCTCCATCAGGAATAGATGTGTGGGTTATTAGAGATTTTTGCCTTCTAGGCTCTTCCTCCTCATCTCTCCCTCTTCCCTGTCTGTCCTTCCTCTTCAAGACTAGTCTCCAAGTGCCGGGTGAGAGGGGAAAAGAGCGAGTTGCTTTTATCAACTTCAGGTTAGACCATTGCAGTGCGTGTAGGTGCTTCTGGAATTCAATTGACTGCCCTGAATCTTGGTCCTCCTCAGGAACTGTACACCTTGTGTTTTGAAACAGGGTCTCTCCCTGGGACCTGATGCTCACCAGTTTGGCCAAACTGTTTGGCCAGTGAGCCCACAGGATCCTCCTGTCTCTGCCTCCCTAGACAGAGATTATAGGCATAGACACCACAAACAGATTTTTACTTGGGTGCTGGGGTTTTAACTTGGGTCTGAATATTTGCAAGGCAAGCACTTCATTGAGTCATCTCCTTAGCCCCAGAAATTAAACACCCTCCTTAAAACTGTCTTGAGTGCTTGAGGAGATTTTCCATTCCACTGTTGGAAGGGGGCCACTTGTTGGTTCCTGGCCACTCAGCCCCAAAATAATCACACAGAAATTAAATCACTGCTTGGCCCATTAGCTCTAGCTTCTTA